>JAEAOA010001276.1:120000-410000 GCA_016746295.1 Potamilus streckersoni | reverse complement strand
GTATCAGTACATATATATGCTCTCTACCTTAAAAGACTTCATAAAGTTACAGTACATATCTATGATATATTCTTTAAAACACTGTACATAAAGTTAAAGTATATGTCACTGTGTATGATATATTCCTTAAAACACTGTTCATAAAGTTGCAGTACATGTGTAAGATCCTAATAAAGTTAACATTTTGACACCCTAGTATTAACACCACACTGTAAGGGTTTTATAAATTAGTTTATTTCCTGGTCAGTTTGGATAATTTCATCATTTCACAGTCATTACTGCATTGTCAACATTTGATGAGTTCATTGCCTATCGTAGAGCAAATATGTTATCATAATTGAAAAACGATGGAATTACTCCTTTGTTTGAGCCAGCCACATGTAAGAACCAACTTCAAGTATGAGACATTACTTGAAATGTTGTCAGTGAATCCTTTTGATACTGAATGGATGCTTGCAGCACACATAAATATGTTTGAAAGATCATATCTAAGTATCCATGGCTTTGAGAGTCTTTTTTATTCAGTTATTGCGGGAGTTTTATTTAACATTTTACGTGTGCCAGGCAACTTGAATGAAATACCTTGATTCAGTGGGTTTTTCCAGAAATAAGCAACGTGTGAGCTTAATTACTCTGGTGTATATACACTGTTTAAATAGTAATGCAAGCAGAAGTCTTACTTTTTACAGTCCTATTATTCATTCAAATTAAGCATGCATGGATAAAATGATACACTTATGGAAGAATCAATGTGAATAATGGTTAAGTCTTATTTGGATTTTATTTCATAATTCTATTTTTTTTCCTGTCATTTTTAGTAATTGTTTAAATACTTTATTCTTACTTGTCTCAGAATATAATGATTATGGCATTGAATTTAAAGTATCACAGCTGGATAGCATACAGATTGGTGTGCATGGAATAATGTAGAATGCTTTGCAACTCTTTTGCAATCTTTTTAAGGGTTAAAATAAAAGAACAGATAAAATGAAAACCAATATTTTTTAACCAGAGTACTGAAATAACATTGGTAAATGGACAGAAAGTTTCAGGACCAAAAGTTACAGGACGAAAAGTCGCATGACAAAATGTCAAAAATACATATGGAACGTAAAATCACAGGACAAAAGGCCTTGAATATTCACAAATCTATTTTATTTTAGTGTTTTAAAATCATTATAATAGTGAAAATTCAGTTGTGACTCTTTGTCCAGTGACTTTGTTTCTTGACTTTTTTCCGACTCTTTGTCCAGTGACTTTCTGTCTCTTGACTTTTTGTCTGCGACTTTCCTGCAACCAATATCACCAATTGAATATCACTACCCTACAACCAATATCACCAATATATATGGATTTTATTGTTTCCCCAAATGACAAATTGTTATGTTGTTGCCCTAATTGAAAATTATGTTGTTGTTGTTATTGGGTTTAACTTCATTTTTTCAGCACAAGATAGACTATACATGGCAGCCAGTATAAATGGTGGAGGAAGAACCCGGGAAAACCCCGGAAAGAACCACCAACTCATGATCTTTCTCAAAAACCCACATAAGCCAAGCTCAGACTTGAACCCACGCAGAGGTGAGGGTGAGATGGCAGTGAGCGATTTAGACCAATTAAACCACCCGGGGCCCCAAATGGCAAATTAAACCCCAATGAAAAATTAGCTATATGTGATTAAAAAATTATCCCCCTTTTATTTTACTATGTTTAATTCTTAAAGATCCAGAAAGCTATTTGATAGAAAGGATGTAGGACAAAGTCTTGGGACAAATATCTCTGGAAATGAAGAGGTACCCCATGAAAATTAGCTTTAGACCAATTAAACCACTCAGGGCCCCCAATGGCAAATTAAACCCCGATGAAAAATTAGCTAAATGTGATTAAAAAATTATCCCCTTTTTATTTTACTATGTTTAATTCTTAAAGATCCAGAAAGCTATTTGATAGAAAGATTGTAGGACAAAGTCTTAGGACAAATATCTCTGGAAATGAAGAGGTACCCCATGAAAATTAGTGATATTACAGTACTCATAAACAAAACATAAGTATGTTCAGATTTGTAATTAGTGGCAACATGAAATTCAGTAAAGTTTGAACCCTATAAAGTCAAGTTGAGCTGCAAACAACATTGATCCCTGATCTGTCATTGCCTTATGAACTGGCAGATCGAGGTCACTGTTTTTTGTTCAACAGCTTACTCCAAAAATAATGTATAGATACTGGTCGACCAGTGCATAATGTGCTGGCAGATCTGGATCTTTGCTGTTTGAAGTTGGACTCAACTTGAAAGTAAGTATAGATTATAGTGACTAATGTGACAGCTGGTTCATAAAAAGCATTAAACATCTCATCAACCTAGCTGATCTTGACCTTAATGGGGGGTAAAAATTAATAAAACTAAGAAATAATAGAATTTGTATTTATTAAGGACTGTAGTTGAGACAGGAATAAAAATGAATAAACAAATATATGAAATAATGGGAAAATTTGACCAAAATTGTCAGAAGCATTCATACTTTTTTCTGTTGTAATTTAAATTGAAAATCTTAAGTTTGATAGCTTGTCATTCAGGGTGTTTTTTTTCTGTACTGCATGTATTGTATTTTCAAAGGAAAAACTTAGGATATTATTCTTCCATAGTTTTGATTTATTGATATGTGAACTGAAAAGTGCAATACATATCTAACATAATGTGCATATTATACAAATAACACAATGTGGATATAAATGTACTAAAATTTGCATATGCATGTAATAAAATGTGCTTATACAAGTAACAAAATATATACATATATGTAATAAAATGTACTTGTACATGTAATAAAATGCTTTTATAAAAGTAATAAAATGCATATAGATGTAATAAAATGCATATAATAATAATAATAATAATAGTAATAATAATAATAATAATAATAATAATAATAATAATAATAATAATAATAATAACAAGGATAATAATATTGAGGACTTTATATAGCACATAATCTTTTTAAGCTCTAAGCGCTTTACATTTGTCAACACTTAAAACAAATAAAAAGCATATATAATGAAATGATTACAAAAATAAAAACAAACACCACAAAAATGAGAAACAGAAAAAACATGCTGTAAATTTTTAAGGTAAGGATACGGTCAAAGGATACATTATTAGGTCATTATAACTGTTCTTGCAGTTGAAAAAGATAGGTTTTAAGGGTGCTCTTGAATGAGGTCACTGTGTCTTTGTGTCTAAGTGCAGTGGGCAGTTCGTTCCATATTGCTGGGCACCGGTATACAAAAGAACGTTGTCCATATGATTTCATCTTCATAGTTAGAATATTGAGAATGTGAGTGTCTGAAGAGGATCCTAAGCATACATGTATAAATATATACATGTAATAAAATGCATATACATGTAATAAAATGCATATACATGTAATAAAATGCATATACATGTACCAAAGCATATAATGGTATGTCACATAATTTCAGTGCATCTCATTCTTATATAATAAATTGCTGTAAGTTAAATACAGCAGTTGCCTCAACCTTCTTGTTAGCTAGCAACCATTAACAACTTAAGCTTTTCCAGTCTTTATCCAACAGCAATCCATAGAATTAGTTACTCATTATTTTGGTGTCAGATTATTAATAATCAAGTGAGCACTGGTTTAAAATTTGTCAAGTCCATTTTTGAATGGAACCAAAGTTTTAGTTAAGAACATATATCTATCTGCATCTTTGATTATTATTTGTTCATTCTTGTAAGGGAAAAAAATATAAAATCTATTCTTATAATCACAGAAAATTAGTTGTATTCAAAGGATGTGTCCATAAAGTAATTGTAATAAATCAATATATTTCTTATAATTAATTTGATGCAAATATAAAATATGTAGCTTTCCGTTTGTGACTTTGGAGCATTTGGCTAGTGGGCAAAAAACCCAAATAACATTACACAAACAAACATGCAAACTTTGAACAGTTTTTGCTGTGTTCTTTTGTGTGGTATACTGCTTTGTAGTTTATTACTGTGGTCGCGTGAATAAAGTGTGATACCATTTCATTTTTCATTTAATTCCATATTAGATTAATTAGGATCAATTACCAAACTTCCGAACTGCTCCGGTGGCCTAGTGGTTAGAGCGTCCGTCTCAGATGCGGGAGATTGTGGGTTCAATTCCCGGTCGAGTCATACCAAAGACTTACAAAAATGGTACTAACAGCTGCCTTGCTTGACGCTCAGCATTAAGAGGTTAGTGTTAGGACTGGTCAGCTTGGTGTCAGGATAATGTGACTGGGTGGGACTTCATGCTACATGTCTGCGGCATGATGCCCCAGTGCTAGACATCACTATAAACTGTCACACTGCAGATATCATAGTGATATGACTAAAAAATTGTTAAAAGCTACATTAAAATCATAAACACACATAAACACACCAAACTTCCGTTGTTAAAGATGGGACAATAATTGGTATTGTTAAGCGAAATGCACAAAATCGAATGGCTTCTAGTTATAAAAACACACCTTTCCAAGGCAGGTATTGACATAATCTTCTCATGCAAATATTTTATGACTGTTTTCAATTTGTTCTGCTTTGATTTTACAGAACATCTGCTGAAGTCAAGTCTTTATTAGGGAATGGCGTAAAAAAGCGCTGACTGCTGATAACCGAAACTTATTAGCCAATTGGACTATTAACATTATGAAAGTTAGTAGTCCAACAAGAAATCTACTAGTCTCGGGCTAGCAGACTATGGCTGATTTCGAGCCCTGATGTATCTTTACCATCCAGTCTGTCATTAATAGGTTCAGTGTATTTATCTTTACCATCCCATGTTAATGTCATTAATAGGTTCACTAAATTTATCTTTATCATCCCATGTTTATGTCATTAGTAGGTTCACTATATTTATCTTTACCATCCCGTGTTTATGTCATTAATAGGTTCACTATATTTATCTTTACCATCCTGTGTTTATGTCATTAGTAGGTTCACTGTATTTATCTTTACCATTACATGTTTTTGTCATTAATATGTTCACTGTATTTATTTGCACCATCAGTGTTTATGTAATTAATATGTTCACTGTATTTATCTGCACCATCAGTGTTTATGTAATTAATATGTTTACTGTATTTATCTTTATCATCCTGTGTTTATGTAATTAATATGTTCACTGTATTTATCTGCACCATCAGTGTTTATGTAATTAATATGTTCACTGTATTTATCTGCACCATCAGTGTTTATGTAATTAATATGTTCACTGTATTTATCTGCACCATCAGTGTTTATGTAATTAATATGTTCACTGTATTTATCTTTACCATCCCGTGTTTATGTAATTAATGTTCACTGTATTTATCTGCACCATCAGTGTTTATGTAATTAATATGTTCACTGTATTTATCTTTACCATCCTGTGTTTATGTAATTAATAGGTTCAGTGTATTTATCTTTACCATCCCGTGTTTATGTAATTAATATGTTCACTGTATTTATCTTTACCATCCCCTGTTTATGTAATTAATATGTTCACTGTATTTATCTGCACCATCAGTGTTTATGTAATTAATATGTTCACTGCATTTATCTTTACCATCCCGTGTTTATGTAATTAATATGTTCACTGTATTTATCTTTACCATCCCCTGTTTATGTCATTAATATGTCCACTGTTTTTATCTTTACCATCCCATGTTTATGTAATTAATAGGTTCAGTGTATTTATCTTTACCATCCTATGTGTAGCATTAATAGGTTTATTGCATACATTTAATTACAGGATGATCCAGAGGAGTTCCATTAGTTCTGATGACAGCAACATGGTAGATATCTCATTTAAACAAGATGCCAACAAAGATAAGAAAGGTGAGCTTGCATAGGCAACATTGTTACCGAGGGCAACCAAACAGGAAGCTCAGGTGGTAGATGCTGCCTCTATATATTCACCAATATTATGCTCATTAAAAAACAAAAGACTTGGAAATGAATGCAAAATGGGTGAAAATCTTTTTTTTTGCATGAAATGCTTAAAACATTCACAATATTTGCAAGAAAAATATTCACTTGATGCACTGATTATTAGCTTTTTTGGATATTACTACTCACCCAGATCGGAAAGCCACATCATCACTAGAAGACTGCCTATAATGTCTAGTTTGCCCTTAACAAAAATGGTAGAGATCCGTTATCCAGTGTGACTACCACAGCAGACATCTTGAGAAAATCTTTTTAATGCTACTCTTTATGAATGGAAAGTCATATTGACATAAGCATTTAACTAGACAACTTTTGTATGATGTTGAGTTTGCCCAAATGAATGTAGTATACCAACCAATATGACTGGTATATTTTCCATTTTGAAATCTGTTGTTTCAACTACTTTTACAGACCTGCCAACCCTTACAAATTTGCTGTAAGTCTTACAAAAATTATCCTTAAAATATGAACTTATGGCATACAAGCAAAAACTAAGGAAATATTATCATGATTGATAATTGGTTACTCATTGTTTTTTTTGGATATGGGTTTCATGTTAGAATTAGTCAAATTAGTCAGGGAACCATACTAACTTTACAGCAGCACCCAAGACACTTTATTGCACCTATTTGTTCATGCAGAGCATCTGCATGATAAAACTTGATTACAGAATTGTTTTAAATATGGTGTCAGAAAGTGATGCATGTGTAAGACAAAAGGAAAAATAAGTTTCTAAATAAGTATTAATAATCAATGCAGAAGAATAAAAGGAGTATACAGATTCTTGTAAATAAAAGTTGGACAGGCCACAATTACATTTATTGGACAACACATGCAAATTAGAGTCTGTCTTGTGGCAGGAGATATGATTGCTGTCGTCATGTGAAATAGAAAAGAATTTCCAAGAATTACATCAAGTTGAGAAATAGCAACAAGCCATTGACTTGCATAGGGTTTGGAACTAAAAGTTTGTGCCACTGTACTAGTGGTAAATAATGTCTGTGCATACTTTACAAATGTTTCAGCTAAATATAATGTTTATCATTGCTGCGTCAAACTTTTAATTACATTATCCAGCTTTGCAATAGCAGTTATAGATATTTTGTTACACCTTACTGGCTGCTATCTTCAAAATTTTAATATTGCTAACTCTGAGTGGAAGTCATATCAACATAGTTTTTCACCAAAGGACTCCTCATCATGTCTAGTTGGATTCAAATTATAATGATGCTGACCTGACCCGATCCAATATGGCCACCATGGCGTCATCTTCAAAATCTTGTTAATGCTTTTCAATATAGATGGATTGTTTTGTAGCAACATAGGGTTTTCACTAAAACTTTTGGGGGTTCTGGGATGCAGAGTGGTCTAAAGCACTCGCTTTTACAGATCCCTGAGGTCTCACATCTTTCTGGGCAGATTTAAGTCTTGGCTTAGCCAGCATGGATATGTAAGAAAGCTTGCCAGTAGCTTCCTGTTTGTTGGTGGTTCTTTATGGGGTTTTCATGGGTCCTTCCAAATTTAATGGCTGCCATGCATAACCTATTATGTGCTGAAATATGGCATTAAGCCCATAATTCGCAGCAGCCTTATGATTTATCATGATCCGAAGTTAAAAGGGTGCTGATCTGACATCCAGTATGGTTACTATTATAACCGTCTTGAAAATCTTTCAAATACTACTTCACCTGAATGAATGATCTGATTCATATTGGATTTTCACTAAAAGATAATGCTTTTAAGCAAAATTGGTGTCACTGTAACATCCAGTTTGGCTGATACAATGAAATGGTGGCAGTCTTACATCCAGTATGGTTGATACAATGAAATTGTGCCAGTGTAACATCCAGTATGGCTGATACAATGAAATGGTACCAGTGTAACATCCAGTATGGTTGATACAATGAAATGGTGGCAGTCTTACATCTAGTATGGCTGATACAATGAAATGGTGCCAGTGTAACATCCAGTATGGTTGATACAATGAAATGGTGGCAGTCTTATATCCAGTATGGCTGATACAATGAAATTGTGCCAGTGTAACATCCAGTATGGCTGATACAATGAAATTGTGCCAGTGTAACATCCAGTATGGCTGATATAATGAAATGGTGGCAGTCTTACATCCAGTATGGCTGATACAATGAAATGGTACCAGTGTAACATCCAGTATGGCTGATACAATGAAATGGTGCCTGTGTAACATCCAGTATGGTTGATACAATGAAATGGTGGCAGTCTTACATCCAGTATGGCTGATACAAAGAAATCGTGCCAGTGTAACATCCATTATAACTGATATAATGAAATGGTGGTAGTCTTACATCCAGTATGGTGGATACAATGAAATGATGCCAGCATAACATCCAGTATGGCTGATACAATGAAATGGTGGAAGTCTTACATCTAGTATGGCTGATACAATGAAATGGTGGCAGTCTTACATCCAGTATGGCTGATACAATGAAATGGTACCAGTGTAACATCCAGTATGGCTGATACAATGAAATGGTACCAGTGTAACATCCAGTATGGCTGATACAATGAAATGTTACCAGTGTAATATCCAGTATGGCTGATACAACGAAATGGTACCAGTGTAATATCCAATATGGTTGATACAATGAAATGGTACCAGCATAACATCCTGTATGGCAGATACAATGAGATGGTACCAGTGTAACATCCAGTATGGTTGATACAATGAAATGGTGGCAGTCTTACATACAGTATGGTTGATACAATGAAATGGTACCAGTGTAACATCCAGTATGGCTGATGCAATGAAATGGTGCCAGTCTTGATATAGATGAAACTTCACATCAAATGATCTGGACACAGGGGACCAAATGTAGTCTGCAGAATTTATTGATGTGTAAAAATAATAAATCAGTATAAAATCACTGTTTACATTCAATCAAAATGTAGAAAAGTAAATTCATAAAAATTGGAAATTTTAAGTTACCATTGTGTAGACATACAAGTACCAAATCCAGTGGTGGACTATAAAGTTATTAGTGGTACACAGATAAGTGTCAAATCCATGTTGGCCTTTTAAGTTGTCAATGTTTTGGCAGACAAGAGCCAAATCCAGTGTCAGCTTATTAAGTTATCATTGAGTAGAAGGACACATGCCAAATCCAGTATTGGCTCATCAAATTATCTTTGTGTAAATGAACAAGTGTCAAATCTAGTGTTGACTCATCAAATTATCTTTGTGTAAATGGACAAGTGTCAAATCCAGTGTTGACTCATCAAATTATCTTTGTAGAAATAGACAAGTGCCAAATCAAGTGTTAGCTCATCAAATTATCTTTGTGTAAATGGACAAGTGTCAAATCCAGTGTTGACTCATCAAATTATCTTTGTAGAAATAGACAAGTGCCAAATCAAGTGTTAGCTCATCAAATTATCTTTGTAGAAATAGACAAGTTCCAAATCAAGTGTTAGCTCATCAAATTATTTTTAGAGAAATAGACAAGTGCCAAATCCAGTGTTAGCTCATCAAATTATTTTTAGAGAAATAGACAAGTGCCAAATCAAGTGTTGACTTATAAAATTGTGGCAGTGGCCTCATGAATAGCATTCAAGCATAACAGTTCTCTGACATTATCTGTCATGGGATGGAGGTCAGAGATAACTTTCTTTAGAGTTTACCTCAGAGATCTTTCATCCCATAAAGTTCAACTGGATCCACTTTGACCCAGTGTGGATCAGATATGTGAATTTCTCCAGGGTAGGGGAATGCAACTATCCTCACCTTTTAAGTCTACTCCCAATGTAAATTGACGGGGTAAAATATATAAAGAAGAAACAGTTTTTGGTGTATAATATGTTTGTTCAAAAATACTCCTCATAATATAGGCAGAATATTCACCTTCACAAGTTACATTAAACTTGATGGTGTCAGCCACTGCAGTAACTGGTCTGTACAGTGGATACATTCAGCTGTATTTGATGGCACATCACTTGTAACATATTGAAAGACCTCCATGCCAGCATGTTTTCTGTCAAAAGTGGTCAAATACTGATAAATGGAGTTTTTGTTTTAATATTTGTTATTCTTATAGTGTTAGGTTTTTTATATTTTTTATATTTTTGAAATGTTTTTCTAATTTTAATAATGGTGAGCATATTTGATTGTGGACTGGTATAATGTGTATAAATAAGAAATAACTGTAACCTAGGACACATTCCATCAGCTTTTAAGAAGTTATTCAAAGTTCTTCTAGTTTAGTAACTACAATAAGTGGGGCTTTTTGGGGGTCAAATTTTGTGAAACTTTTGATCACTGGATTTGGCACTTGTCTGTCTACCCAATGATAACAAAATGCCAATAATAGATTTGGCACTTGTCTGTCTATGCATTGATAACTTAATAAACCATCACTGGATTTGGCACTTGTCTGTCTACCCAATGATAACTTAATAAGCCAATAATGGATTTGGCACTTGTCTGTCTACCCAATGATAACAAAATGCCAAAAATGGATTTGGCTGTTTTCTTTCATCCAATGATAACTTCACAAGCTGACATTGGATCTGGCACAGTTACATCTACCCAAAGAAAGATTAATCTTTTCCTACTGACTCCCACCTTTTATGGACAGATCCATGGTAGCACTGGGAGTACTGGACTTTTGAGGTCCAACTACTGTGTATTTTGATTTGGTGTGTATGAACCTTTCAGGTTTATAGATCTGCCTTCAAATATAGCTACATAATTAGAATGACTTTTAAAAAATGACAAAGAAAGCGTGTTAGAATAGAATTCTACAAGTGATGCATCTTGGCCGTGAAATATGAGTGCTGTGTGTACAGGTAGATAAAACTTTACAATGGCTTCTCAAATACTGCAGCAAAATTTGAACAAAATTTGACAAATCATCTTGAAATGTATGCAAATGATGCAGATCTGCTTGTTACTAAAATTAGTACAACCTTAAAATTACTCCATTTTATAAACCTGAACATAATTTGAGCTATTAGATGGAAAGTATCCAAGCATTTATACAAATGATGCTAATATGCCATGTACATATAACCACTGTTACTAAAAATATAAGTATCCAAGCACTTATATAGATAATGCTTATCTGTCATACACATATGACACATGACCATTGTTACATAAGAGCTTAAAATGTCAAGATTTCTTGACCAACTATGTTTGGAATTGAGCAGATGTCAGCAAGGTGAGTGATGTCTCTCGGGTTTATTCTTCTTGTTTTTCTTCTAATTATTATTATTATTATTATTATTATTATTATTATTATTATTATTATTATTATTATTATTATTATTATTATTATTACAGTGGAGGTGACAGTAATCAGCCTACACATCTGTGTGTGTCTGGAATTCCTTATGGACTTAGCTGATTTCTTCATAAAAGGAATGCCAGAAAGTTCACCTTCACAACCACAGCCAGTCAAAAAGGAAGACAAGAAAGGTAGTTTGTAAAGAAATGAAATTAGTTGTTCTTTAATGTACAAAACTTGCAAGATTCATCTCATCAGCAGTTTTGATCTCGCTATAAAAATGCTTTACATTCAAGCATCAGAAAGGATGGTTGTCTTTCAAATACACAGGAGTTGTTTGTTGAAGTCATGTTAAACAGTCACGCTATTAACTTGGGCTAGATGTCATTCCAGTCATTTACATTTCAAAACTCATCAGTATGGCCACAGTAACTTAGTGTCATTCCAGTCATTTTCAGTTCCAAACTAATCAGGATGGTCACAATAACTTTAGTTGACATCAAAATATATTTAGCATCAATTACTGCTTACAATTTTAGTTTTTCTAGATGGTTTAATAACAAACTTGCCTTGGATTTTGAAATTAGCAGTATTTATCAGCCTAGTAGAAGAAAAAAATGTCTTGAAAATGATTACACTAATTAACTATTATAATTAATAGGATATCAGTAGTGAAATAAATTATGTAGTAATCAGAAATCCTGTACATATTAGTCATTGTCAATTTGTATGCACTTTTTTACAATCATTGATGCTCATTTGTGCAAAGGAATATTATTTTTCTTGATCCATATAGGAAAGGCTAGCACGTGATAAATTTAGTTTTATTTTTTAGCTGTCCAGCCTGTTAAACAGGCACAAACACCACCAGAAGGTGAGATGAGAGTTGCACTAAACATTGGCAAGCCAGAAATCATCTTGATTGAAGATCAAACCAATCTATCATCCAACGTACTTGTTCTCAATGTAAGTCAGATAATGTTGAATAGTGGCCTGTCATTTTAATCCCATGTGTTATACCACATTTCATATATAACACAGCATTCATTATGCCATGGTCTTTATATAATACTGGATTGATTATGCCATGGTATTTATATAATGCAGGATTCATTATGACACAGTTTTTATATAAATGGATTCATTATACCATGGTCTTTATATAACACTGGATTCATTAGGCCATGGTCTTTATATAATGCAGGATTCATTATGCCATGGTATTTATATAATGCAGTAGTCATTATTCCACAGTCCTTATGAGGATTTGTTTATAGCACACCCCATTATATACAAGACTTTTTTTTATAACACAGACTGTTAAATACAAGTATGTGTTTATAACACATCCCATTAAATACAAGGACTTGTAGCATAACCCACTAAATGCAAAGACTTGATAATTATTCACCCATTAAATTTAGAGACTTGGTTCTAGCATAACCCATTGAATGCAGATACATTAGAAGCACTTGTCTATAATACACCCCATTAAATACCAGGACATAAGCATAACAATCCATTAAATAAAAAGACTTGTCGATGATGAACCCATTAAATGCAAGATCTTGGTTTTAACATAAGTATGGTGTGGGTTTGCCTCTAAGGAGGAATGGTACTGCTGACAGAGTTCCCACACTACCGGCAAATCGGGGAAAAAATTCGGGGAAAAATGATAATTTTTTCCAGACGCTGAAAAAATCTTAAATTTTGAAATTAAAAATAAAAGTCGAGAAAAACCCGGATATTTTCCACCACCACTTGATGCCCATACCAGTTATGTAATTGGGTCATAACTGAACTGATCCTGAGTTAAATTTATTGAGCTTTGTATGGATTATTTGCGTACTTGCCATAAACAAATTTATTGAGTCAATCCAGACATTCAGTACATTTGATTTATCTAATAGATATTTAGCTTGAATATTTGTATTTTTCCTTACTTGGAAGGTATGAAAGCTACTCTAGCATCAGAAGAGGTCATTGTTAAATTCTTTGTTAAATCGAGTCATACCTGCATGTAATTGATACAAATTTTGATTTATTTTCCCAGAAATTGAAAGTATTAAAATCTTTATGTTGTTAATCTGCTTTAAAACAAGATAAAATTATGGCGTTCATGAAATTTGACCTGGTACTCATACACACACACACACACACACATATATTCCATGAACAACTACTGGGGTTTTGTTGTATCACATGACTACAACAGTGTGCTCTCTGCTTGATGAATCTTACTGGCCAGATTGTTGAGAAATCAATTGGTTTCTTGTCATTGTTAACAAAATGAATACATTAAAAAAAATGTTCTTTTTGGTTTTTACAAAATGTATGTTTTTCATTTAATATAATTGAATTTTTGTAACATTAAATTGAGTTTGTTGTTGATATCACATGACTAATGGATTTTAGTGTAGTTGTTTGAGATTTGTGAAGTCATGTGACTAGTAATGCAAATGTCGACTACAAGGTAAGGTTTCATCTATGTGGTAGTTTAGTCTGGTGTGTCAGCAGATTAAAGACAATGATTGTAACAAACACACACACACATACATATATTACATGAATATAGTCAAACTTGTTCTGTGTAATACATTTTTGGGTTTTGTGCATGATCATCTTTTCTGACATAGATGTTTTGGAGAGGATTGAAAGAGAAACATATTTAGATTTAGAAAATGCATATTTTATCATCTAAAATGTATTTTAATTCCATTCCGTAATGGTCATATGTGAACCTTGAAAAAATTAATTTCATTCTGGAAATCCCCTATAAATGACCTATAAATTTATCTTTAGAAAAGCATGGGAACAATGTGTTAGTTCCATCTCCTTCCATGCATTATTTGCTCTGCATTATTGTAGGAAGATTTTTTTGGTGCAATTTTGGATATATTAGCAAATTTTTCAATAGAAATGCATTTAATTAAATTGTGTATGCAGGCATTAAATATAATCCAGTTTTAACAGAGGTATTCAAACTCCTATAGCAATGATGAGAACAATAAACCATTTTGTTCCACCATTTAAAAAAAAGTGTTTTGCCTTATTAGAACAGAAGTATGTTCCTTTAAAACAAACACAAAAAAAATACTAAGCTTATGCAAAAAAAATAGATTTTTATAAAATTTATTTGATCATGTTATAAAATTTCCAAAATAACATGAATAAAATATTGTCAGTATTTATACGAAATCCTGCAAAGGCAAATGCTGCATTGCTTCTATTTGTTTCACCCAAGACTCCAATGTCAGTGCAGTGTTGCATCTTAAACTAAACCCACTAGGTGAAGTCCACATGGTTGCCTCTAGCATCCCCAACTTTTTTGGACAGTCCAGTCATTGCTGGACTTTTTCAGTTTCTGATGAAGAAACTTTGCTCAACAGCTATCCAGAAATTGGAGGTGAGTTTTCTTTGCCCATCTATGACATTTTGTTGAACCTTGTTGTTCACATGCTGAATCAGTCACTGACAGAATGAACCAAATTTGATCAATAGCAGCAGGCTGTCCCTTTAGGAAAAAACTTGTATGTTTCTAAAAAGAAGGTAACTGGATCTGTGTATAAAATGATCAATCATACTTTATTTACATTGTCATATAATAAAACAAATTTATCTAGAGAACAACAATTGTGAGCCCATTCCCCAATTACATTACTTTAGGAATATTAGCCTGCTGCATTGCGAATCCAGCCCTACTAAAGACAAAAACCGTCTTTTCCTATTTCCTATTGACAAAGGGCAGTGGGCAATAACTCTTGCCCATTACCTACCCTTGGCACCACCAGGTGTTGCTAGTTTTAGCTTTGCTGCTGTACTGATCAAATTGTACAGTTTATCCTCTGACAGTTCAATCCATTTTTGTGTTCTAATTCAACCATCCAATGTTCATTTTGGATATATGGTGTAGATGAATAATTCTGCTGCAGGTTGTGTACTTTTCTTTTTTCATTTTCTGCCAGATTGAATGATTTTTTTTTCACCTTTAAGGACATTGTCTTTTTAAGACCATGTTACACCACACCTGCAATGACATCTGCAATTTCGTTATGAGTAAGGCTGACTTTTGTCATTTGTTCTGTTTGTAATGAAGCTGTTTTTAGCAGATTGTTAACATGCTGTATTGCTTATTTATGCTTTATTTTTCCCTTGTGTTGTTTAAGTAAAACAGTCAACTAAATACTTGAAATGCATAAGTTCAAAGGATAGTGTATAACTTTTGAATACGACACTGACTTTTTTAATTCCTTCTTTAGTAACGGGTAATATGTTTAGTTAGCAAGTTAGTAACTTAATGAATTATTTATGCAGTGTCTTAAGGAAGCAAACATTTATAGTAAGTTATAGCTTTTGTTTTATCACCTTGTTTTGTTTTTGTGTTATATTTATGCAGTCGATAGATTTTAATTGCCAATCATACGTTTTTGTTATCATACATTTGCACACCCTGTTGATCGGGAAACTTTTAATTATTTACAATCGTTCACATTTTTATCGGTTTACCTTTTAACTCTTTGGTCTCCAATCGCTGGTCGATAAAATTATTTTACCATTTATAAATGAAAAAGGATATAAACTAATGTTTGGCGCTAAATAGCCACATAGTGCTGATGCGCCGTTAAAATATCAATCAATCAATCAATCATATGCAGTGTGTTGTTTAAGCATAATGGCATTTAAATGCTATTCATGCAACTTCATAGCATGGAAGTCTACCTTGACTCTTGTGTTTATACTAAGTGTACACGGTCTATGACAAGCAACAAATGGTCATAGGAAGTCTGGGCTCTCATGTTAGCTATTTAGTTACATACTCATTAGCTAATCTGCGCTATTAGCTATTTAGTTACATACTCATTAGGTAATCTGTGCTATTAGCTATTTAGTTAACATACTCATTAGCTAATCTGTGCTATCAGCTAGTTAGTCACATACTAATTTGCTATTCTATGTTTTGTTATCTCTTCTTGTATTGTTTCAGGAGAAATGTTTCCTATCTGCATGAAATGCACATTCAAATTGATAGTTCATTTGGCATTCAAAGGAAGGAAAGATGGAATAAGTCAAGGAAGACAACCTACGATTCATTGTTAGTGATATTGACTCATTGGGGAGTATTCCCCAATTTTAGGCAGCCCGGTGGGCATGTACGTGCATGGTCTTCTGGGTATTTAAGTCAGGGCATGTGGTTTGTATGATATCAATTAGATACCACTGCACAATTACTGGCCAACCAGCTGCCACCAGCTGTCCAGCCATCACCAACTGTCCAGATGGCACTGACTATCCAGCATGGGAGACCATTTGAAAATATGGCCCGGCTGTCTAGTTCTCTGCTTGCATTTCTGACTCATTGAGGGAGTGTTTCCAAATTTTAGGTAGCCCACTGGACATAAGTCCCACCATATGTCCAAGCATGGTCTCCAGGGCCTAAGTAAGGACACATGGGGGTTTATACCAGATTAATTGGATCCAGTGCATTATAAAACCACACTGATGATGGCAGTATAGTCATCACTGACCTTTTAATTGAATCATTCCAGCCAACTATATGATTCACAGAGTAGTGACATCTGTCCTTTTAACCATACTTTTGGAGATGTGCACTTTCTATGATGGAGATAACAGAAATCTGTCTGCCCAACCAGATTTTATAGTGTCCAATAATGGCAATAGCTGAACCATCTTCAATGCCCACCACTTGCTGGGCACACATGTGCTAGACTTTAGTATTTTCACTGCTTTTCCACAAGGAAGAGCTAGTCAGATTTTCATTGTGATAGAATTGAGTCTTCATACAACCTGGTATGTCTTCCTCAGAGTTGCAAGTAGACCCAGATTGGGTCTCAAAGCACAATGATGGAACTCCTTCAAATCCACCATCCATCACATATTCAGACCCAACCATGGAACAGGCTGAAGTTTTCATTGAGGATATTTATTGGATGTTAGCTACTTCAGAATGCCCACCACCCCTACAGCTACTCAGATAAATTGATAGATCTTGACGAGTCTATCTGGTTCCTTCCCCAATAGATTGATTTAAGATGACAGATGCCTTCAACACTGATCACCCAGCACTTGACATGAATACAGCACTTGACATGAATACAGCACTTGACATGAATACAGCAGCTGCTCATGTGTCCACTTGTCTGTTTTATAGGGTGGATAAAATGTACCCCGTACCCCTCAAAGCTGGTTCAGGATGTTGTTGCACCTTCATTATTGGATTTGGCCTCATCTGCACTTTCTTTTAACTCTATGGAGACACCAGGCAATAGCCATGCTTGGGAGGCAAAGGGCGGGATTGCAAGGGTCATTGACCAGGATAGATGGCCAATACTTTGATGAGTTTGACCAATTTACTCCTGATATGACCCTTTATGGGTCACCATTGGTTTTGAAGAAGAGGAGAGGAATTTTGGAGGCAGGCAGCTGAGGTCAATCGACACAGCCTGTTAGCTTTGCTGGATTCGTCAGTGAAATTTTGTAAGGTTAGAAGATTTTGATCTTGGAGAATGGGTTATTATTCATTTGGGAATTCAGCTATTCTTCTCTAGAAAGATACCTGAGGTAGAGGTCAGATGCTGAGCTTCCTCACTTCCTATTACATATTCTCCTAAAGTAATGTGATTGTGGAACATATTAGAAGGAGAAAGCAAATTATTAAGTAAATTATGTATCTCAGAGAATATTTACCCAATCAGATTACTTAAAAACTATCCCAGCCACCCTGCCATGTGAGCACCTTTGTTATTATCTCACTCAGCTATAAAATAGTGACAGCTGGTGCCAAAGAAAGGTAATGGGCAAGAATTATTTCCCCCTGTCTGTTGGAAATAGATGAGAATAGATGATTAGGGCTGGACTCATGAGGTACCAGGTTAATATTCCTAACAAAATGTGATTCTTGGAGAAGCACAATTTGCTTGGAAATGACAGACTATCCTTTATACATTGGGAAAACAAAAAAAAAATTGTAAAAATAATTTTAATATTTTCATTGTTTAATAATGTGTAAACTTTTTGTCAATACTTTTGAATAGTATGAAAATTCTGATTGAAAGTCCAGAATGTCATGTTAATTGTCTTTAACCTCCTATAAATTTTAATGATAATTTCCAAATCTCTTTGTAGATGGAGCTGATGTTCAACATGAGAGTCAATGCCGAGTCACAGGAGATGTCTGCAGCTATCAGTGGACTAGAAATTGTGTCCTCTGTGTATGAGAAAATGCATTCATATGGAACTGTGGTATGATTCCCAAGGGTCTCTTTGAGATCGCATGATTCATGCTAATTTCTAAAACGGTCCAGCCAAAAACCAACCAACATTTGGAAAACTACACATAATATGTTCTTTTTAAATAATCAGGATGTTAGGTTTAAACTAGAGGTTCAGCTTCTTAATTCAGTCAATGAAGTCACTAGTAATTCTTTCTTTTTTGGGAGTGCTCCAGAAGTAGTGCTGTGATATATTTGACAAATTCTGTTAGTGACTAATCTAATCATACATGGTGCACATATTAATTTGAGAGGGTTTAAACAGATAAATATTGGTGATCAGCTGTGGATCTGAAATACTTTGAAGCACAAACTTGGGCTGAAGACAATCTGCACTGTATGGTGTTGATTTCTTAAATTTACAAGGGGGATATCATCAAATCTAGTGGAACAGTGTTCAACTGAAATAGGTTGACCCACAGATGTAGCCAATCAGCATTGCATTAATTTGTCAAAAGAAAAATAGTGAAGTTATTCAGTTTTAGGGAGAAATTACATGGCTCATAATGATGAGACATCAGTGTTATCTGGTTTTAATGGAACCCATTGGTGTTTAGAACCACTATCTTTAATGAGTCAGCATTATTCACACGATTCTAGATATACGACTTTGCTTATAAAGGTGGCATTCGGGCTTTAAGCATATTAATATTCAATGGTCCAAGCTGCTTATATGGATGTCTGCACTTTCTCAGCAATTATTACAACCTCTTGTAAAGACTTGACACTAATTTTTTTTTTGTTGTTTTTTCAGATTCTGTCTCCATGCTACATATCATGCTTCAGTAAGGCGCCAACAGGCCAGGGAGCTCACATGGACATTGGCACCTCAGATCTCATCATGAACATCTCACCTGCAACCATTCGTACCATCTCGGCCATTATTGCAGGACTATCCAGACAAGTGGTAAGAAAGATGCTGCCACAAGAATGGTAGGCTTTATTCCCATTGTCCCTCACCCCCTTTCAGCGCCTGTAAGCACTAGTCAATCAATTTCAAATGGATTGTCGTGAAACTTGGTAATTATTTTGTGTTTTTTTAAGCTTCTTTGTCATAATTTAGATGAGTTATGGCTCTTGTTTGCAAATCCTTCAAACTCATTCCATTCCTTAATTTTGCCAAGTATTTTTGGATTTCAACCAAATGTACGTAACACTATACTGATAAAACCTAAACTGAATTTTATTTCATTTCTATCTTTCCATATTATTATTTATCGCCGTTATCCCCTGATTGTCCTTCCTCTCTGACATTTAGTTTTTGCAGCATAAATTTACTGAGTTTTATTGCATTTCAACCAAATTTGGTGTGTACGCTGATGAAACCTTGAACAAATTCATTCCTCAGCATATATTGGAGCCATAATATCTCTTCCCATTTTTAATTTCTGAAGGATTGTTGCATTTTATAATGATTTGGCCATGTAACTTCATATTGATAAGACAGTGAATGAATAATATTTCAGCATTTCACTTTCATTATCATTTAGAAGAGCTATGGCCCCAGATATCCTATTCTCCTGACTTTGGCTTCCGTAGCATTCCTTACCAAATATTGATCAATTGTAACAGAATTTGGAATGGAACTTTATTACTGTCTTACAAAATATTGAACCATTTTAATTGGATCAATGGCCATAAAAGTATTCGAGGATAAGTATTATGATTATGTTTTTCATAATGATTTACCAGTGTACCAAACTAGTGGTAACATATAGTGAGGGATCACTGTACCAAACTAGTGGTAACATATAGTGAGGGATCACTGTACCAAACTAGTGGCAACATAGGGTGAGGGACCACTACCAAACTAGTGGCATCATATTGTGGGTGACTACTGTACCAAACTAGAGTCAACATGTAGTGAGGGACCACTGTACCAAACTAGAGTCAACATGTAGTGAGGGTCACTGTACCAAACTAGTGGCAACATATAGTGAGGGACCACTGTACCAAACTAGAGTCAACATGTAGTGAGGGTCACTGTACCAAACTAGTGGCAACATAATGTGGGTGACTACTATACCAAACTAGAGTCAACATGTAGTGAGGGACCACTTTACCAAACTAGTGGCAACATATTGTGAGTGACAACTATACCAAACTAGAGTTAACATGTAGTGAGGGACCACTGTACCAAACTAGAGTCAACATGTAGTGAGGGACCACTGTACTAAACTAGTGTAACAGCTGCAGGTAGTGGATTAACTACAAGATAATAATGATAATTGTAATCTACATTAACTTTGCTACTGCTAATACTAATGCTATTGCTATTTCTGCTATACAGGAGGAGGAAGGAAAAGTGAAGGAGAAAATTCCAACTGACCTGTGGGCAGTTAAGAGTCTTACAGCTTGTGATTTTTGGTTCCTTAAATCAGGTATTTAAATTAGGCAGTTCATGAGTTCATAACATGTTGCCTTTATGTTGCATCTTGATTATATTCATTGGTTTTTTAATTTTAATGTTTTCTTTTATCAGGGCTTGCAGGCATCTAATATGTTTTAACTCCTTGTTTTAAAATGATCATATAAGCATTTATCTCATAATAGAAAATTGCAAAGCAAGAGAGTCGTGTCATAAACATTTCTTTTTAGCTCTTCTGGTCATTATCATCTGTTTGTTGGCAGAACTTTTTATTATTACTTCTACTGAATTACTTGGCATATTGACATGAAACTTTACTCACATTGATCCCCAGTTCTGTTTTGTCCTGAAAATTGGCCTTGAACCTTCAACATCCTCCTGAACAGTCATACTGACATCAAAAGACTTTTTGTGATGTCTAGTTTTAAATATTGCTGTAACACTCTTACTGATGTACACGGTCCTAAATGAAAATGATTCCAGTGTGACCTCAAAGGATGTTCGAAAATTTCATAACATTACTTTTCTTTAACAGATAGACACAGTGACATTTTTGAAACAAAAGACTGCTTCCTTCTTGCAGTATATAGTTTTTCCTATGCTGAAATGATGCTGATCAAACCTCCGAAATGACTGCCTTGTCAACTATTATGCAATCTATGTCTTTTTCTGAATGGATACTAATATTGGGTTATCAGTAAACTATGATCGTAGCCACATTCAACCAAATTTGAATGGAAATAATGCTCCTTTGACCTCCAATATGGTACTTAGTGGCCATTTTGAAAATCTTGTTATCAGTTTTCTATCGTGAATGGTGGCATTAACATGGGGTTATTACAGATCACTCCACCATCTTATATTTGCAGTTTTGTGAAGGAGTTTTGTAAACTAATTGACAATGGGTGAAAGGTCATTGTTACATTTTTGTAATTAATTGAGCTTATGAAGAAAGTTGTTGGTACATTCACAAGTAAACTTTGACCTGACTTTGTTTTAAGTTGCATTCAAGTTGATATTTGGCACTCTGATGATTTTAAGGTCTTAGGTCATGACTCGGGGGGGGGGAATTTGGAAGTGGTTGTTAATTTTAAGTTCTTAGATCAAAATTGGGGGTGGGTTAACAGTATTGACTTTTGAGCATGATAAGACAAACAGGTATGAATGAACTTCTTTTTTCTCAAACCCAGTTTGTGGTTGTACTTTATGCGTGCCTTGAATGATACCATAGACCGCCCCCCCTCAATATTGATCATAGTTTTAACCAAACTTAGAATCAGGGTATATCTTGACATTGTCTTAGACAAGTTCATTGATTTTATATCCATAACATTAAGTTCAGAGTCAGAGTCCATGAGAAACTTAACTGGTGGTTGTATCTTGTCTGAGACAGGTTTATTCTATTTTCTAACCATAATGTTACCACTTCAGTGGCCTAGTGGTTAGAAAATCTGTCTATGACGAGGGATTTGAACCCTACCGAGTCATACCATAGACTTATAAAAATAGCAACAACCTCACTTGACACTCAGCATTAAGAGGTTAGTTTTAGGACTAGTTGGCCTGGTATCAGAATAATGTGACTTGGTGGGACATCTTGCTTCATGTTTGTGGCATGATGTCTCAATGCTTGACATCACATCACTATAAATTGTTACACTGCAGACATTGTGGCTATATTATTGAAACATTGTTAAAGCTATGTTGGAAAAAGCTCCCCAAAAGTCTAGCCATAATGTCATGTTTAGTGTCAAAGACCATGACAGAATTTTGTGCTGCACATACAAGCTATCTGGTAAATATTTAAAATTACACATGACTTTGAGAAAATGTTTTTGCTACCAAAGTTTGAGATATTACGGTTTCTAAAAAATATCAGATGGTTTTATTACTCGATGTTGAAATGAATAATGTTTTTATCTTGGATTACTGGAAATTTGTTTTTAGTGTTTAGTGTGTCAGTTCCATCAATGGACCCTCATTTCAGTTTGAATTAGGTATCTGGAAACATCAAATTTGTATTGTAAATGTTAATTTTTCTTACATAGATCCCCAGCTAGCATGCAGATTTCCTTCCTTATCTCTATTATTTATTATTTGTTCACTTGATTATTGATATTCCATTTTTTAATTGTTGTTAGCTTTATTACATTACATTTTAACCACCTTGAATTATTACCTTTATTGCATCTTTGAGACCATCTTGAATTATTGCCTTTATTACATCTTTTAGACCATCTATAATTATTACCATTATTACATCTTTTAGATCATCTAGAATTATTACCATTATTACATCTTTTAGACCATATTGAATTATTACTTGTATTACATCTTTTAGACCATTTTGAATTATTACCTTTATTACATATTTTAGACCATCTTGAATTATTACCATTATTACATATTTTAGACCATCTAGAATTATTACCATTATTACATCTTTTAGACCATCTTGAATTATTACTTTTATTACATCTTTTAGACCATCTTGAATTATTACCTTTATTACATCTTTTAGACCATCTTGAATTATTACCTTTATTATGCCTTTTTAACCAACCTGAGCTTACTGCATAACATTTTTCCATTGTGGGCAATGGGTTCGATGGTCATCTGATTTATTTTATCTGTTAATATTTGCTGTTGTTTCCCACCCAAGAAAACTTAAACTGGACTATGAGCATAAATTCATGATAGTCCTATGGACCAAGAGAATAACAGTCATGTCAGCTGTTCCTGATAGTCCTGTGGACCAATAGGACTGCATTCATGTCAGTCATTCATGATAGTCCTGTGGACCAATAGGACTGCATTCATGTCAGTCATTCCTGATAGTCATGTGGACCAAAAGGACTGCATTCATGTCAGTTATTCCTGATAGTCCTGTGGACCAAAAGGACTGCATTCATGTCATTCATTCCTGATAGTCCTGTGGACCAATAGAACTGCATTCATGTCAAACATTCCTGATAGTCCTGTGAACTAATAGGACTACATTCATGTCAGTCATTCCTGATAGTCCTGTGGACCAATAGGACTCCATTCATGTCAGTCAAACATCTTTACACAGATGAACCAGATGTGTGTCATCCAATATGTAAATCATCAATTACATTTACATTTTTAAAAAGCACACTAAGTCATCTTGCCACATTTATTCAGTTCCATCAGATGGGGTTTTCAATTATTTTCAACACACAAAGACAAGTAGATTTCAGTATGCCATTAGCCATGACTGCTGGTATGACTGGTTTCTAGCAGCTCATCCTGCAGATTTCAAAACCCTCCTCAGCCATAAATGCAGTGTTAGCAAACTGTCCAGCATTTCAGTAACCCCTGCAGCGATAGATGGCAGTGTTAGCGAATTATCTTACAGATTTGTTTAAAAAAACCTCAGCCATAAATAGCAGCTTAAACAGTTTCTAACCAACCTTCCTGTTATCAAGACCTTTCAGTTGCTTATGTTAGCAGTGATTCTTCAACCAATAAAACCAATACAAAAATATGTACAATCATGCCTTACACTACCCTAATCTCCAATTAAATATGTACAGTCATTCCTTACACTCTCCTACCTCCCACCAATAAATGTTGTGTCTAATACCAACTGGACCATTTTGGGAAAAAATAATGAGAATTCTCTTTTCAAGGCTACTTTGAAATTATTTAAAATGTACCCTTACCTCATCATTTTCAATCTCATTTAGTTTATAGCCAATTAAAAAACAGTTTCGGTTTCAGATTGCTTGGGCATATCTTAAATGTTGTATATTAAATGTTTTGCACTAGGCGAGAAACATACAATAGACATTTTATATTTTGAATATTATGGCTTTGTTTTTCTTAAGAATTTGTTTTGCTCTTTTAATTTATGTTGTGGGTATGTTTTATGCATGTTTTAATTGCTCTGTGTTACTCTAGCTCTTGTGGATGAGAAGGAAGGGAAAGAACAATCAGAATGTAAGACTTGATGTGCTTATAGGCAGTGCTTTTGCTTGTATTCATGGTTTATTATTACAGTATAAATAAGGGAATAGAGAGATATGCTTCTGTTGTCCATCCATCTGTATGTGTGCAATGTCCATGAAGACAGTCTTTATCATGAAAGCTGAACACAAGAAAGTTGTTAGCAATAGTTTTATGTGTGTAGAATGTACCAAAACATTGGGAATTTTGATCCTGTCCCAAGGGGTAGAGATGCAGGCAAGGAGGTTTCCTTAGAGTATTGTGAATGGTCTTGTCTCACATGACTGAGAATTTGCTTGTGATTCATATACACACTTATTGGGCTTAAAAGACAGATTTATACATTCAACTGACCCTGGCTCTTGGGTACATCCCTCCAAAATCATAGCCCCTAGGTTATAGCTCGAAAACTTTTAAGATCCCATATAAACTGTGATCATACAGTAATACTTGTAAGCCTTGGGACACAGATGTTTTCAAAAATAATTTTTATGATTGATAAAAGTTGGGACATGAAATTGTAGCAATGTATTCATGTACAATAAGTCTCTGGAGACCTTAGACATTTTCGTTTTCTGTCCTTTGGTTGTTTTTTTATGGATTGTAATGTTCTTTAAATAAAGCTGTAACTTTTGTTAAAGGACTATCACTGTGAATTAGATGGAAACATTATAAATTAATATAATTTATTTTAAAAACAAAAAATATACTTTTAATTTTCCCTTTTTTCATATATTTTCCCCCATGTTCAAATTTGTATAATTTCATTGATGAATGTTGAGCATTAGCAAAATGCTGTAACCTTTTTAACAGCAACTTCTCATTTTTAAAAAAAAATTACTTTTGTCAGATTTTGGCATTTATTCCATTAAAATTGTCAAATGTCAGTTGTAAATACATTTTCTGACTTGAAAATTTAAATGCTTAAGTCATAATAAAAGAAATTAATTATCAATAACCAATATATATATATATATATATATATATATATATATATATATATATATATATATATATATATATATATATATATATATATATATATATATATATAAAGGATCCCTTAGCATGATATTGCAGTGATGTGTGCAGTGCTATCAAAATCATCCAACAGAATATGTATCCATAAGGGTCACCTTCTTGAATGGCCTGTATAAACAGGTTTCCACTACATTATGGATAGGTTTAATGGCTTAACTAATAATGCCTATAGTCTTGTGATGTTTGGCATGATTAACCACAATGTAGACATAGATTGCTTTATTGTATGCATGTGGTGCTGTGTAAAATAATCTTTTGTCTGTGTATTTTTGTTCATATAACTGTATATTTACCCTAACAGGGCTATACAATTAAGGTTGTGCCATCACATGCATAGCTTCTGTAGCATTTTACATGGGTTTATGTCTTATTAAGGTATGGATTCAAATGGCCTATAATATACATTTTGTATACCAGGTATGTACAACCTCCTATAGCATGTGGGTCAGGAAACATTTAGAAAAAAAGAAAAAAGTAACTCCCTATGATGTACATAAGCTGTACATAAAATCAGATTGACAGCTGGATCCATCACATGGGCCATAGATTGCACATAGCCATATTAAAAGGCTGGGTCTGACTCATGGACCATAGATTGCACATAGCCAGATCACAGGCTTGGTCTGACCCATAGGCCATAGATTGCACATAGCCAGATCAAAGGCTGGGTCTGACCCATAGGCCATAGGTTGCATGAAACCAAATCACAGAATGGGTCTGACCCATAGGCCATAGATTGCACATAGCCAGATCAAAGGCTGGGTCTGACCCATAGACCATAGGTTGCACATAGCCAGATCACAGGCTTGGTCTGACCCATATGCCATAGATTGCACATAGCCAGATCAAAGGCTGGGTCTGACCCATAGGCCATAGGTTGCATGAAACCAAATCACAGAATGGGTCTGACCCATAGGCCATAGATTGCACATAGCCAGATCAAAGGCTGGGTCTGACCCATAGGCCATAGGTTGTATGAAACCAAATCACAGGCTGGGTTTGACCCATAGGCCATAGGTTGCATGAAACCAAATCACAGGCTGGGTTTGACTCATAGGTCATAGGTTGCATAAAACCAAATCACAGGCTGGGTTTGACCCATAGGTCATAGGTTACATGAAACGAAATCACAGGCTAGGTTTGACCCATAGGTCATAGGTTACATGAAATGAAATCACAGGCTAGGTTTGACCCATAGGTCATAGGTTACATGAAACCAAATCACAGGCTGGGTCTGACCCATAGGTCATAGGTTACATGAAATGAAATCACAGGCTAGGTTTGACCCATAGGTCATAGGTTACATGAAACCAAATCACAGGCTGGGTCTGACCCATAGGTCATAGGTTACATGAAACCAAATCACAGGCTAGGTTTGACCCATAGGTCATAGGTTACATGAAACCAAATCACAGGCTGGGTCTGACCCATAGGTCATAGGTTACATGAAACCAAATCACAGGCTGATTCAGACCCACATTCCATAGGTTGCACATGCCTGTTACTCACTATATAACTTAAGATCCAGTAATATCATCTCTGAAAATGTTGGATGTTCTTTGTATATTTTCAGTGCAATTTTATTCAAGTATTCATTTAAATTCATTTTTTATATTGAATAAACTTAAGTAAATGTTGAATAAATGAACAGGTCCATGCATGATTGACTTGTAGGGAATGCTTGGTGACTAAAAATACCACTAATATATATATATATATATATATATATATATATATATATATATATATATATATATATATATATATATATATATATATATATATATATGTATAAAGAATACAAATCATATGGCAAATAACAACCCTTTCAAGTGTACTGGATCCACCAAGGGATCAGGTGTGTCAGGGATTAATTAAAAGTATATATATATATATATATATATATATATATATATATATATATATATATATATATATATATATATATATATATATATACTTGTACATTTGTGACAAAAAATCCCACTCAAGTTTAGATCCATTACTGAAGAAAAAATTAGTCACCAGGAATTAAACATTTTTCAGTATTTCTTTTAAGAAACCACTTGAGTTGAGGGAGATTTTATGTTGAATTAAGGTGTAGCTCGAGGAATGTGATTGAAGTTGAGGACATGAAAATAAAAACTAAATTGTCAAAACTAATTTCTGGACAGTATAAACAATGACAGTTATTCATTTCATTTATTTCTAATTTAAAATCACTTTCTTGATGCTGCATACTTATTTCTATCCATTAAACTGCAAAAAGAGAGATCTCCTCTAAGCCAGCTGCAGTAGTCGTGTAGCAAATAATGCCACTTAAAGACAAGATCAACAGTGCATGAGAACTAGAACAAAAAAAATATATAGAAAACATGAATTACTGCATCATACACTTGATTTACCTTCATTAATCTCATGCATGTAAACTTTGTTGGGTATCAAAATATAGCACAAATATGCCATCTTCTTTGATCTAGCATGTATGGTACCTTTAGTAAGTTGTATGATTTACCTGTATAATTACAGCCACATCTGCAGATGTAGTTGCAGCTGGAAGCACATCTGAAGAGGAAATCTTGGAGGCCAGAGGTGAACAGGTAATTATTCCATCAGTCTTGTCTTGCCTGCTTTAGAAAATTAATGAAGCATTAATTGTCATAGTCATCAGAAGATTGTTTGGTATTGATAAAAATAAAATATTGATAAACATTGGTTTATATTAGGAACACTAAATTGGTTCCTTGTTCATTGAAAAGTTGGAATGGACAACATCTGTACAATCAGTGTTGTACAGTCATAAAAACCTAGTTACCATTCAGTTTTGTGAAAACAAATTGTTTAAAATTCGTATCATTTACACTAGTACTTACTCAGCAGCTATGCCGGAAATTTCTACAACTTCTTGTAATATCAGTTTTTTTTATAAACCTGTATTTGCAGCTTCAAAGAGAGAAGGTAATTTAAAAAACGCATTAATTCCCTAAGGTAACAATTCTTTGTGAAGTGTATTTACAATGCATTGAAATAATTTAAAGCCACTTTCTTTTTGTTTTGTGCCAGTCTGTGTTATGTTGACTAGTTTATTTAATGTTATTCAGTATTTACCATATACAGTACTCCCTCACTATAATGCACCTAAGAATATAGTACTCTCTTGGATCCCATTTTAGCTTTGCAATTGTGCATAAAATACCTCATTATTAGGTAACCACATTTATAAGATAGTCCAAGGTATTGGTTTCAGTGAATTGCATTAAGTGAGGGAGAGTTGTATTACTAACATTTACAGTTTCTATCTATTGTACTCCCTTGAATCCCATTTTAATATTGCAATTGTGCATGAAATACCTCATTATAAGGTAACCTCTTTTATAAGATAGTTCAAGGTTTTGGTTTCAGTGAATGGCAGTGAGTGAATGGCAGTGAGAGAGAGAATTGTATTAATAACATTTACAGTTTCTATCTAGCATATAAATGTTAACCCTTTCATCACTACAGACCAAAAATTCGGTTCAGCTCGCAAACACTATGGACCGAGTTCTCGGTCTAGGGCAGTGCTCTTTCTTAACGTTATAGTACCCGACTAAATAACTTTCGGGATACCTCTAATAACTTCCTTCTTGTAATGTAGATGTTATATTTGGATGATCTCGTGAGTTTAACTTGTATACAATTAAAAATATCGAACAAAGTACGAACTTTTAACATGTTTTCCGAATGCTGAAATTTGTATCCAAAATGGCGGAGTTTGAACAAATTTCAGAGGAGGTTATCGGAGGATTTGAATAATTTTGACCTGGTAAATTTGGATGAAAATGAGAGAAGATGTCTGGAGAGACAATGGAATGCACTTGTGGGTGACAGTGATTACGATGAGGAAAACTTTGAAGGTTTTGAACCAGAGGAATTGTGCTCACCACATGGTTTTGTTTGGCTGAAGCCCGAAAACCAAAGAGATTTGTTTCATTTTTCTGACAGTGTTAGATGGCTCCAGAAAAGCTTTGGAATATTTTCAAATATTCTATTCAGATGAAGTTTTTGGAAAAAGTGTCCGTTTAACGAACTTCAATGCGATGATCAAATGTGGCAGAGCGTTATAGGTGTGTGGACAGATCTCACCTTGGAGATCATTTTGGTTCATTTTATAGAATTTTATATATTATAGACACCATGAAAGAAAGACTTGTATTGTTACTGTGATTATTCACTAATACATCTAAGGTCAATTGAACACGTTTTGAGAACTTTTTAAGTTTTCTAAGAGGTAATAAATAATTACTTGTATTTTACCTGTTGTGTTACCTGTTTGCACCTGCATTTTAACAGTTGTCATAGATATGCATATTTTAATGAATTAGTCATAAAATTTGATTTTTAACCTTGATTTTGACACCTAATCCAGCCAGATATCTTTAACATTGACAAAGTTATGTTGTTTCAAAGTTCACAAGTCATTTTGCTTTACAACTCCAGTTACTTAGTGTTGAGGACTCTATGCCTACAAAGTTACTTAGTGATGAAAGGGTTAAATATATATTCCTACCTTTGCAAGTGTTCTTGCATGTGTGTAAAGTATATCTCAACACGGTCATATAGGTTCATTTATTCATCTTAACTCATTAACCCCTTATTAACTCATTAGCCGCATTTATGGGGTAGGAGGGGGTAGCCTACTTCTGAGCTCTATAATGTTAAGGTCATGTGTGATACAATAAAGTGGGTGGTATTATTGAAAGGTAGACAGATGTAGCTTTACTATGATACTAAATAATATGGATGTTCTAGTTCAAGAGCCAATGAAAATAAAATCGACATTTCTAACACAAATGGGCATTAAGTTAACTAAAAATGTCTTGTAAGTCGATGTATTAGGTTGTATTCAGAAATATCTCTTAAAATAGATTTCCTACTTGTATTTCAGGCAAAAAAGAAAAAACCTCCAGGGGTTAATGGGTTAAACAGTGCATTTTGATGATGTCACTAAATTTGAATATTTTTTGCTTATTTGTTCCCTGGTGCATTGATATTGCACAAAAATTACAAATTTAGCCATTTTTTGACAATTTGTAAAAATTTCCAAAATTTTTGTTTAACTCATTAATCCCTAGCACCATGTTTATAGGGTAGGAGATAGTAGCCTACTTCTGAGCTCAGTAGTGTTAAGGTCATGCGACACAATAAAGTGGGTGGTATTATTGAAAGGTAGACAGATGTAGCTTTATGATGATACCAAATAATATGAATGTTCTAGTTGAACTACAAAATACAGAGGGAAAAACATCACTTTTTGGACAGGAGTTTTTTTCCAGCCGAAATTTGCCTGAGGTCGTGATCTGGTTTTATGTCCAGACTATAGACTTTTAGGCCTCAGATCTAAGACAGACCAGTCTGAATTGAACACAGACATGTAAACCTTTGCAAAAAGCAGGATAAGATGGGCATTTAGAAAAAAGAGTGGTCTCATCACGAAAATGATGGGTCCATTAAGCAAAAAAAAAAGAACTCCAATTTTTACCCATTTGCTAATGCTCAGACGAAAAAACCAGTGAAAATCGACGTTTTTACCCTTTTGCTCATGCTCAGACGAAAAAACCAGTGAAAATCGACGTTTCCAACACAAATAGGTATTAAGTTAACCAAAAATGTCTTGTAAGTTGATGTATTAAGTTTTATTGAGAAATATCTCCCAAAATCGATTTCCTACTTGCATTTCAGGCAAAATTGACAAAAACCTTCAGGGGTTAATGGGTGAAATTAAATTATATTAAATATTAATTGTTGTTCTCTTCACTCCTGATTTATGAATGTTCTACACCTTTGAAGTCCTCAAAGGCCTTTCACATCAGAATTTTTGACCACTGTGGACTTGAACATTGGTAGCCAGATACCAAACTAGGTCTTGAAAAGGGGACTGTAAGTCTTAAAATGTCCATGTACTAACATTGATTATGTGTGTAAAGATCTTCTAAGGAATATGGATCTGTGAGGATCTGAATGAAATAGGTAATCTAATGGTATGTGTTATTAAATTCTGAAAAATTTCACTCATTACTGACATTGGTGGTACAGAATGCCTACATGACCTGTATGACTTGTACTATACACCAGTATAGCATGCATCAAATCCAGGTCTGCTGCTGTGATATGCATGGGATCTACACAGTTATCTTTGAAGTGAGCAAACAGTGTAGACAGTATTTTTCGCATTCATTATAAAATGGCAGATCTAGTTCTGTGTTTTAATTTCAGCATGCATTTACCACAGGTGAATTTAGTATTTAATCACATTTTTGCATGTACCTCTTGAAAACAATTTGTGTTTAAGGATTGCAGCTTTTTATGGCTCCAATATACAGGAGTCCTGTACTAATCACTTTTTACATTCTTTTATCTGTCCATTTGTTTTCCATTCATCCATCTGTCCATTCATCCATCTGTTTTCCATTCACCCATATGTGCATTTGTTGTACATTCATTCATCAATCCATTTGTTTTCAATTCATCTGTGCATTTGTTTTTCATTCATCCATTTGCCCAATTGTTTTCCATTCATTCATCTCTTTGTTTTCCATTCATCCATCTGTCAATTTTATTTCATTCATCCATTGTTTTCCATTTATATATTTGTTTTCCATTCATCAATCTGTTTTCCATTCATCCATCAATTTGTTTTCCATTCATCCATCAATTTGTTTTCCATTCATCTGTCCATTTGTTTTCCATTCATCCATCTGCCTTTGTTTTCCATTCATCCATCAATTTGTTTTCCATTCATCCATCTGTCCATTTGTTTTCCATTCATTTATCTTGTTGTTTTCTGTTCATTCATCTGTTCATATGATACATGTATCAGAAGAGGATGGCTTGGCAAGCCTTAACCATGAATAGATGCCATTTAACTCCTCAGCAACCCATGAACATAAATGAATGCTAATTATGGTAGGTGAATTGCATATTACACATAGCTGGACCTTTCAAAGGATACATCTTTTCAGGTCAAATTTTAATGGAGTTATTGGCCTGTTTATGTGTCGATTTTAAGCAGGTCAAATAATATTAGTGCAAACTTATCCTTAAAAGTATCGATAAACCCTTATACCAGATAATTTGGTGCTGTACCAAATGAAGATACCATTGTTCTGTCTCAAGCAGTGCACATGCATGAGTAATTAGTGACAAAAGAATAGACCTGTTGCTGAATAATTGCAAAGGAAACAAAAAATGAAGGAATGTATGGACAATTGGATGAAATAATGAATTAAAATACTAAACTTCACAGAAGGTAAGTGTTTAGTATAAAATTTGTATTCTTCAGTTCCTGTATTAACTTGTTATTCTGTGCTTACGACTCCCTCATAATTCTATGCCAGAATAACTTTCACAGAAATGGATCACCAGTATAACAAGGCTGCCAGTGCAGTATACTTTAATGTCAGCATAGGGGACTGGTTCAGAACGACAGAGTCAGACAAGGCTGTCAGCTCTCTCTTAAACTATTCAGCATCTTTCTGGAGAGAATCATGGTTGATGTGCTTGAAAAGCATAAAGAGACGGTCAGCATTGGAGGCAGAACAGTCACCAACTATGTTTTGCCGACAACATTAATGAACTAGCAGGAAATGAGCAAGAAATAGCCAGCTAAGTAGAGAATGTGGATAAAATCTCAGCAGTCTACGGCATGCAGATAGTGCAGAGAAGACCAAAACTGATGACCAACAACACCAAGGGCATCTGTACTGACATCATGGTCCAAGGTATGAAGCTAGAAACAGTCCATAACTTCAAGGGGGAATTGTAACAGATGAAGGATCAAAGCCTGAAGTATTCTCCAGGATTGCGCAGACAACAACAGCACTGACAAAACTGAAGACCCTCTAGAATTACAAGAACATTGCACTCAGTTCAAAGGACAGACTGATGCATTCACTGGTTATCTCCATATTTCTCTATGCCTGTAAATCATGGACCATAACAGATGACTTAGTGAAAATGATACAAGCCACAGAGATGAGATGCTTCTGATATATCCTCAGCATCTCATACAAAGACCGTGTCACCAATGAAGAAATACAGCAAAGGATAAGACAAGCCATTAGGATTCATGAAGACCACCTGACAACAGTAAAAAAACGTAAACTGCAGTGGTATGGGCATGTCACGATCATCAGGACTTGCCAAGACAATCCTGCAAGGCAATGTATGAGGAAGAAGAAATCGAGGCAGGCAGAGAATGAGGTGGGAAGACAATATTAGAGAGTGGACAGACTTGACATTGAGCGACTCACTGAGAAAGACTGAAAATTGAGAGGAATGGAAGAAACTAGTTGTTTGGTCTTGTGTGGCGCCCCAGCGATCTACCAGACTATGGGACTGATGAATGATGATGATGATGAGAATAACTTACAAAACCACTTATGAGATCAATGGATCCCATATTTACATTAGAGTTGGGAACAAAACATAAGAAATATATGCTGATAAAATAAGAATCCGTCTTGGAAAAAAGCCATCTTTACTGATAATCCAGTAATTGCACCTTTTAAAGGTGTTCAGTTATCTTTTGATATTAAAGGGAATCAAATAGAAGTACATACATATGAAAGTAACATTATCATTTACTCGGCACAAGACTGCCAGATTTCATGTGTAAAGACAAGTGCATTCAGGCCATTCTGAAATGTAAAGAATATAACAGTAGTTTGGTAGATTCAGCTTACTCATGATAAGCTAAGTTATCATTTTTTGATAATTGTTGAGGACTTAGAGGTTCTTCAGTATGATGACACTAGCTAATACACAGAATTTTGCCAGTCATTTACAAGACACAACAGATGTTGACATAACAGTAACATTATTTTGTAGGGTCAGTCTAATTTCTTTGTCTCAAGCCAATTACAACACATGGAAGGTGCTGACATGACAGTAATATTCTGGTGTAGGGTCAGCCCAATTTTTTTGTCTCCTGTCATTTACAAGACATGGAGGTTAGTGTCCGCCTTGGATGCTAGAGGTCGTGGGTTTGATCCCTGGCCAAGTCATGTCAAAGACATAAAAATGGTACTAACTCGTACCTTTGTCTCTTCAGAACTTAAGTTGGTTATGTCATTATTCTTAGCATCATGTGACATTATCATATTTTATTTGGTGCCATGAACTGAGACCATGTAACAGCAAATTAGTTGGTGCCATGGAACTGGGACCACATCCTTAAATACTGTAATATTTATCATGTTACAAAGGCATTGTGTTAGTAAGAGTGTTGGTCAAATGGATAAGTGTAGTATATTCTCAGTGACTGATGTCAAACTTATATGCGTGCAATTTGCCAGGAAAACAGTAATAACTTTCCAGAAAGTTTGAAGATGCAACTATTGGCTGGGATATATTTAGTAATCCATGCATCTGATGGTCCATCCATCCACCCAGCTCTTGTTAGCATAATTAGTCCTGTATTTTTTGATGGATTGCCATGAAACTTGCCAGATGTTATGACCTGAATATGTGAAATTTTCTTTTGAGTTATTGCCATATTGTTCTTCTTGTACATGTGCTGTGTATGATACATGTACTGTAATATGATGCATGTATTTTGTATGATACATTTACTGTGTATGATACATGTAACATGTATAATACATATATGTTCTGTCTTTGATAGATGCACTGTATGATGGTGATACATATACTGTCTTTTATACATGTACAGTGTATGATTCATGTATGGTCTTTGATACATGTACTGTGTATGATACATGTATGGTCTTTGATCAATTTACTGTATATGATACAGGTATGGTCTTTGATACATGTACTGTGTATGATACATGTATGGTCTTTGATCAATTTACTGTATATGATACAGGTATGGTCTTTGATACATGTACTGTGTATGATACATGTATGGTCTTTGATCAATTTACTGTATATGATACAGGTATGGTCTTTGATACATGTACTGTTTATGATACAGGTATGGTCTTTGATACATGTACTGTGTATGATACATGTATGGTCTTTGATACATATACTGTATATGATACAGGTATGGTCTTTGATACATGTACTGTGTATGATACAGGTGTGGTCTTTGATACATGTACTGTGTATGGTACATGTATGGTCTTTGATACATTCACTGTGCATGATACATATACTGTCTTTGATACATGTACTGTATATGATACAGGTATGGTCTTCAATACATGATACATGTATGGTCTTTGATACATTTACTGTATATGATACATATACTGTCTTTGATACATGTAGTGTATGATACATGTTCTGCATATAATACCATCTCATTGAGGCAGGTTTTGATGGGTTGAATGGCATATTATGGCCATAACCTCATAACCTAATCACTCAGATTTTCTTAAGAGTTACTGCTTTTTTAGTTTTGCAGTTGAATGTATTGATTTACACAATCTTGTCATTGCAATTTTTACCCCAGTTTTGATGAATTGCCTTGAAACTAGGTGAATGTTATGGCCATGATCTGAAGAATGATACTAATATCAACCAGCCACATTGGTGCTGTAAATACACTCAAGTTTTGTTAGTGTGCACAGAATAGGGACCTTGACAGTTTGATTATGTACTTTTCTTCTGCTCTTTTTAACTGACTGAATGCACTATCTGAAAACCTGCATGCTCTATGTACACCAACAAGAGACAGTAATTTAGTTGTCATTATGCTGCTTTAGACAGTCATTTGTCTTTTTCTTAAAAGTTGTGTACAGTTTAATGAAGATGGCTGAATACCTTACAAAATTAACATAATCTGCATATGGCATGGAGCAACAAGCCATACTATAAGACTTTAAGATTAAAATTAAGGAGATGCGCATTTAGTTTAAGCAATTTGTAGGTTTGTGTGATTACATGTTTGATTATTGGAATCCGGTGAAATGGGAAATATTCCTTAGAACGAAATAATTAGTCAATTATTAGGAGCAAACATCACGGAGACAAAGTGTTAGTGAGTTTCTTAGATGCCATGGTCAATGAATAGTGAACTCAGACCCAATCTGCATGACTGTCTCTGTCATGATGTAGCACTTTATAAAACCTAGTTGTGTACATTGGTGTTGTGACTGCAGCGGCAGTATTTATGGTAGGAAACTGGTAAATTACACAATGGAATAAATGCATGGGAAAAGATGCATGGGAGTCATGTTTTGCTGCCATGATTGTTGTAATATACAGATTCAATGATGCATTGATTTTATCCTACCTTTGTATTTTTGTATTTAAAAGATGAGGAATTATTCAGGAATTAATAATATCAGATTTTATTGGAATAATTTCAAGAATGTGATGAGGGTAGTCATGATTTCATGATGACCATTTCACTGTTATTAGGCTGTAGTTGATTTTCATCTGTGTCATGTAACAATGAATTGCTAACATCAGTGGTACCCAGATACTTGGAATTACTACTTTCCTCAATAAGCATTTAAAACAATATTACATGATCAAAATTGAGCAAAGATACTGAAATATTTAATCCCTTTGATTTTTACCCTAGGATTGTTTGGTAGCTTTATTTAAATAAAGAGAACAATTTAAGATTATTTACATTTGAATGGGATTTAAGTTATAAATGATCATCAGAAATAATATACAGCTGTTAATGAATGCAAAATAGAATATGATGAGATATTGGGGAAGGGATCAGGGTTGTATTATTGGGGCTGAATCTCATCTTATATTCCACTAAACTTATCAGTGATGAAGGGATAGAATAAAGGAAAAATTAGCCCTATGCTCTTCAACAACTAATCACTTTGGAGGTGTTCTGGTCTGTTATGCATTCATATATTTTTAGTCATGTGGTTTGATTAGTGGTGAAATAATTGAGTTTTATTGTATTGGACTTAATTTTGAAGGCTACCTATAATTTCTGGAAGCAAACTGTAATTTTTGGAGGCAGTCATTTTTGTATTTTAAAATTGAAACCCTCCAATTTATATAATGCAACCTCATACTGAAGGACATTAAAGGGACAATGAAATGTTCTCCCATTTTGACAGGTGACCTTTATTAACAATTGAAATATTTGCTCAGTATTTGATAAGGCAGGTTGCACTGCACTTGTTTTTCCTTTCAGATGATCCTGAAGGTGCCAAACATTGTGGTGAAGATTGAAGGTGGTGTTGGCAAAAGAACAGTCCCACTATTGATTGTGGAAGCCTCTTTTCAAGGAGAGGTTCAAGATTGGAGTGGCCAGGTAGAATGTTGTCCAGTTTAAAAGATTGCATAGCTGCAAAATTATTTCATAATGCAATAGCTGTAAATTAGTATGATTTTCCTCAGAAGTATAATGCTTGGAAAACATGCCATCAATATTTCATAAAGTGCAGAGAGAAAGGTAGTGGATTTTTATGATTACATGATGAATGTCACAAACTGCATTCTTTTTTCATTCATTTGAAACTGGCACAAAGAAAAACTCAATATGGTGTGTAAACATCTGCTTTAAGTTGCAACAGATTGATAAGCAAATTTCTGTTATGTGTCTTTATCTCAGGTGAAACTTTCCCAGTCAAAAATGAATTATTTCTTCTGTAGCTTATTGTTTTTGACTTGTCCCTCCTCAGATTTATCACCTAATGTTTCAAATTTACACATTAATGGTTAGGTTTTAAGTATGACGAGTCCAAACTGTTAGCTTATCCACTCCCTCACACAGATTTATCACCTAATGTTTCAAATTAACACTTTAATGGTTGGTTTGTAAGTATGACAAGTCCAAACTGTTAACTTAACACTTTTGACTTGTCTCCCCCTCGATTTATCACCTAATGTTTCAAATTTACACATTAATGGTTGATTTGATGAGTCCGGACTGCAGGATTTTGATCAGATATTTCTCTCACTGAAGACTATTATTGGGTTGATAATCATGTCACACACATCACATACTTTTGGAAATTGGATTCTTAGAGATTTTGGACATTCTAATTTTGTTGTCAAAATTTCATTCACTTCAAAAAGTGACAATGTTTCATGTCTAAGATTACTAATTTACAGGATTAGATTTGTAAAATTATTTCCTTTTTCTTGCCACTGTATATTTCAAAGATTATTTTTGTGTCTGTGACAGCTGAATGTTGAGAGCTGTCTGAAGGTGGAGGTGGCATACTTCAATGAGATATTGTCTGTATGGGAACCAGTACTAGAACCAGTATGGGACAGTGGAAAGTTCAGGAAGTGGGAGTTGCAGTTACAGGTCTGTAATACCATTAAGTTGGAAGCAGTCACATTTATATGTATATCCATATACAGACTTATACATCAATACTGAGTTTTTTTAAAATGTGTTGGCACATTGATTTAGTTTTTAGTGACCTGCAGGAGTACAAAGTAATCACATTCTATCTGTATGTCGGTCTATCAGTTCGGATTTCTGTGTCAAAGTTCTGCAACCCTTCCTTATAATTTCTTACTATTTGATTTTTTGTGAAGTACAGATATCACAAGTTTGATTTTGTTTAGACTTTGAATACAGGCTTCCAATTCAAGATGTTGCTTTAGTTTGTTGGAAAATATGCTTCCAGTGCAAGATATCACATGAGATTGATTGAATATAGGCTTACAATTCAAGATATCACACAATTTTGTTTGAAAATAGGCTTACAATTCATGATATCAATTGAGTTTGATTGAATATATGATTACAATTTAAGATATCACATGAATTTAAGATAACACACGAGTTTGATTGAAAATAGGCTTACAATTCATGATATCATGAGTTTGTTTGAATATAGGCTTATTCAAGATATCACATGAGTTTGTTTGAATATAGGCTTATTCAAGATATCACATGAGTTTGTTTGAATATAGGCTTATTCAAGATATCACATGAGTTTGTTTGAATATAGGCTTATTCAAGATATCACATGAGTTTGTTTGAATATAGGCTTATTCAAGATATCACATGAGTTTGTTTGAATATAGGCTTATTCAAGATATCACGAGTTTGTTTGAATATAGGAGTACAATCCACGATATTACATGAGTTTGAATATAATTCAAGAAATCGCATGAGTTTGATTAATGTTCAGGATCCATCTTAAATGTGATTAAATGATCATGTCAACACTCTAAAGATGTTTGTTTTCTCCAGTGTGATCAAACTTAGTCGGCTTACAGTTATGATGATTTTGTATCCGATAGGCTTTAGCTTGTCAGTGACTTTTCGGATCAGATTTGTTATCCAACTTGGTAAATAGGTTTATATCACCATATGTTTTGTTACGGGCTATACCTAATCATGAGGTTTTCTTACATACAACTGGCTGAGCTTCTTGCAACTTGTAGGATTGTACTTCTGACCTCATTCTATGATGTCAGTAATCTTGTATCAGATTTGCTGAACTTGTTGTTTCCGTCAGGTATGACACTATAGTGAAGTAGCTAAACTGAAGTTTTCAGTGAATACAATCTTAGCCAATCACAAGTTATGTGATTTAGGTATCCTTTTGCAGAGTAAGTTGTTCCATTTGAATAGGATTTTAGTCCATTGTAAGTTTTGTGATTCAGGTAACCATTTCCAGTGAATGAGATTAAATGTCTTGGTCTAGGAAACAACATTATCAACAGGATGCCTTAGTAGCTGCCACAATCCACAGGATAAATGCCAATACTGACTGCAAGTGCAAATCAACAAAAAAAGTACTTGTACTGAATTGTACTCAGTTGGTAAAGTACTGATTTTAAAATAGGAGAAAGCTATATCTGGTGTATGTTTTACAGCATTTTTGATGATGACATTTACAGCATAGCAATGAAAGCTGGAGTATTCTGGGTAACCATGGTAATATTCCTATTCAATGGCAAGACTCCATAATTTGATGGTGAATAACCACTAGAATTTAATCAATATTTCTTTGAATAACCCTATGTTCTATGGTAACTTTATTTAAATTCCAGCAAGAAAGGTTTAAGTTACTCTCTCTCTTTCTCTCTCTCTCTCTCTCTCTCTCGCACATCCACACACACACACACACACACACACACACACACAACAATAACTCTTTCACTAAAGTGATCTTCCAAATGACATTATCAGTGCTTGAACCCTCTAACTCATGATTCATTTAGTAGAATGTAGTTGTTGATTTATTGAGTTATTCTCTCTCTCTGGTGCACACACACACACACACACACACACACACACACAACAATAACTCATTCACTAACATAATCTTCCTAATGACATTATCAGTGCTTGAACCCAGTACCTCTTGATTCATTTAGTAGAATGTACTGTTGTTGATTTATTGAATTATTCTCTCTCTCTCTCTCTCTCTCTCTCTCTCTCTCTCTCTCTCTCTCTCTCTCTCTCTCTCTCTCTCTCTCTCTCTCTCTCTCTTTCTCTCTCTCTCACACACACACACACACACACACACACACACACAATAACTTTTTCACTAAAGTGATCTTCCAAATGACATTATCGGTGCTTGAACCCAGTATCTAAAATGTACCATTATTTGGTGGTTTACATTCCCAAAATGTGACACAAAGATTTCTGATGATGGGAGACACATGCTGATTGCATATTAAATATTATGTTAGGTATCCTAACTGTACATAAGGTGGGGAATAAAGTTGACACAGTATGCTGAATATAATGTGGAGATTAAAATTGATGCAGTGTGCTGAATATAATGTGGAGATTAAAATTGATGCAGTGTGCTGAATATAATGTGGGGATTAAAGTTGACACAGTGTGCTGAATATAATGTGGGGATTAAAGTTGACACAGTATACTGATTATAATGTGGGGATTAAAGTTGACACAGTATACTGAATATAATGTGGGGATTAAAATTGACACAGTGTGCTGAATATAATGTGGGGATTAAAGTTGACACAGTATGCTGAATATAATGTGGGGATTAAAGTTGACACAGTGTGCTGAATATAATGTGGGGATTAAAGTTGACAGTGTGCTGAATATAATGTGGGGATTAAAGTTTACACAGTGTGCTGAATATAATGTGGGGATTAAAGTTGACACAGTATACTGATTATAATGTGGGGATTAAAGTTTACACAGTGTGCTGAATATAATGTGGGGATTAAAGTTGACACAGTATGCTGAATATAATGTGGGGATTAAAGTTGACAGTGTGCTGAATATAATGTGGGGATTAAAGTTTACACAGTATGCTGAATATAATGTGGGGATTAAAGTTTACACAGTGTGCTGAATATAATGTGGGGATTAAAGTTTACACAGTGTGCTGAATATAATGTGGGGATTAAAGTTGACACAGTGTGCTGAATATAATGTGGGGATTAAAGTTTACACAGTGTGCTGAATATAATGTGGGGATTAAAGTTGACACAGTATGCTGAATATAATGTGGGGATTAAAGTTGACACAGTGTGCTGAATATAATGTGGGGATTAAAGTTGACACAGTGTGCTGAATATAATGTGGGGATTAAAGTTGACACAGTATACTGATTATAATGTGGGGATTAAAGTTTACACAGTGTGCTGAATATAATGTGGGGATTAAAGTTGACACAGTATGCTGAATATAATGTGGGGATTAAAGTTGACAGTGTGCTGAATATAATGTGGGGATTAAAGTTTACACAGTATGCTGAATATAATGTGGGGATTAAAGTTTACACAGTGTGCTGAATATAATGTGGGGATTAAAGTTTACACAGTGTGCTGAATATAATGTGGGGATTAAAGTTGACACAGTGTGCTGAATATAATGTGGGGATTAAAGTTTACACAGTGTGCTGAATATAATGTGGGGATTAAAGTTGACACAGTATGCTGAATATAATGTGGGGATTAAAGTTGACACAGTGTGCTGAATATAATGTGGGGATTAAAGTTGACACAGTGTGCTGAATATAATGTGGGGATTAAAGTTGACACAGTATACTGATTATAATGTGGGGATTAAAGTTTACACAGTGTGCTGAATATAATGTGGGGATTAAAGTTGACACAGTATGCTGAATATAATGTGGGGATTAAAGTTGACACAGTGTGCTGAATATAATGTGGGGATTAAAGTTGACACAGTGTGCTGAATATAATGTGGGGAATAAAGTTGATACAGTATGCTGCCTCTATACTGAATTTGAGTCGGAGATTAAAGTAACTTGTATTGTTTGCATTTTCTGTTTATTTTAGGTGAAGAAGAATGATGATGTTTTACCCCTTGGCCCTGAAGATGAGTTAGAAAAAGAAGAAATTGTCACATTACCACCCAAGATGTCCATTGACATCCACTCACAGGAGGAGTTGCAGCTCACCATGAGCAAAACATGTCTTGATGTACTCACCAAGCTTGGAAAGGTAGGATCATGCTGTAAATTAAGTTAGATGTTTGTAGATAATAACCAGCTGATTGTAAATTGAGTCAGACAGGTAGATATTAACCATCTTATAGCTGGAAATTCAACATGTTCCACTTGGTTGCATCCATACAAACATTTAAGTCACTAACAAGCTAAGTGCAAATGATATACATAGCATTGGTCTATACACAAAAGGATAAGGTCTGCCTAATTGTAGCATGGTGATTGCAGACCTTATGATTTTGCCATAAGACTTATGGAAATATGGACTTAGGGACAAATTATGGAATATGTTTGCAATATAATCTGGATAATAGCATGTCTATGTTTGATTGGTATCAGTTATATATAGACTGAGTGGAATTAATCTGGATTTTTCCAGTTTGTCAGTAGTGGCAAATGCTATTTTGTTTCACCTTACTGAAAACAGGTCACACTGTCTTATGTCTTATGATTGGTATCAGAGTTATATATAGACTGAGTGGAATTAATCTGGATTTTTCCAGTTTGTCAGTAGTGGCAGATGCTATTTTGTTTCACCTTACTGAAAACAGGTCACACTGTCTTATGGAAGAAAATCGACTGAGATGGCCTTATTAGGGTTGTCAGGACACTAATTGCAAACCATAACTGCTGACTGCTTTATGTACCAAAATGTATATCAAGAAAAAAATCTAATAATGTGTATACATGTTCTGGGTGGGGTTACACCAGTTAGACAGATAGTTTTAGTTTACAAAATAAATCGGGGGTTTTTTTTCCTTCATGGTATTTGTGCATTTAATTTTCTTGGATAAAAGTATTCTAAAAAGGAGAAAAAAATGTTTCATATCTCTTTCAGCCTTTGATGGCATTCATTTGATTTATGTACAGTGGTTAGATTGTGTCATTGTATTTCATTATGTCTAGAATCACATTATCTTCAATAATTCTATTTTACTGCAGATATGTACAAGTAAATTTAATTTTCTGAAGTAAAAAAAAAGTCTTCCAGTAGGTACACATGCATATGACAAATACCTCTAACGAACAAAAATATATCACAGAAGCAGAAATTATTAGATATGATACTAAATATACTCACATGGTCCTGGTGTGGTTCCTGAAATTTTACATACATGTATTATTCTCATACACACAAAAAAATTCTTTCTTGAAAGTACAAAAAAAAGTAAAAAGTGTATTATCATTTTGGAGAAGAGATTGCGTATGAATAATATAAGATGATCCAGGCATGGATACTGAAATTTTATATGTATTGATCTTGTACTTGAAAAAGCGATTTTTCTTCTTAAAAGTACAAAAATTAATGTGTAATACATATTCAGAGCTTTGCCAATGTTGCAAATTGCAATTTATATTCCTCATTGACGGCAAAATATACCATCTTGCTATTTTTTTATTGGTGACATTGTTGGTTGTTTAAACTTGAATATACAGCCATTAGTTTGAAGTGGAGAAATTCAGAGGCCCCATGAAAGGAAGCTGCAGACTTGATATAAAACCATCTTAACAGTGAATTATTATATCAAAATCTGGTTATGTTAACATCTACGAGTACTGTATGTTTGTGAGATATCTGCTTCTTTATTGTTTGGACATTTTTGGTTGCAGAGATCAACCAGATGAGACATTATCTCATAATCTATCTTTCATGGGATTTTCAACCACTCGCTAGTAATTAATATATTTACATTGACATCTGTATATGGAAGCGAGACTCAGGGGTGGGGGTGGAATTTGTAGAGTTGTTAAGAGTGTCTGAAATCTGTATGTGGAGTACATTTAAGTACTGACACAAATGGGGGGTCAAAAGCAAAGTTGTGACAGCATGAAATTTGGCAATGGCCAAAACTAAGAGAAGAGAGCTCTGTGACTATAAAACAGAATGACCATAACAAAGGCCCCCAGTTTAAGGAAATATAAGGATAAAAAAATAATAATGATTGAGAATTCAAGAATGTGGAGAACGTATGAACTAGGTTTCAAAACACATGATAATCCTGATGTGCCAAAAGATATCAATATTAGATATATGTATTTCATAACCAGTCAGGAATTCACTTGCCCACTAATAGAGGATACAGCTGAAGTGACATTGTAGCAAAGGATGTGAATATAAATGATTGGCATGTACAACGTCTCCAAAATATGTGATATCGTAAAGAAGCGGAATAATGCATTGATTGAAACAAGTGTGAGCCAATAAGTGAGGCACACACTGTGAAATCTTCTTCTACACAAAGCTAACTCTAAGGGTTTACCTGAATATATCTACAGGATACATTAGAAGACCGTCGACCCAAGGTTGGATCAGATGGTCCAGAATTTCAGCCTTAGCAGCGCTGGTTGCATCCCTGATATGGAAGGTGTGTCCATTATAGCAATGTGTATCATAACCTAACTCGAGCAAAACAGCCTTAATTGTAGCAATGTGATAGTTCAACTTACGGCACAACCTCCAGCTAATATCCAAATACGATGGCATTTTCTCTTCACATGCAAAGGACAAACAAGGACATCATAGTTCATATCTATAATATAATATCTACACCTTGATGGAAAATGTCATTCTTAAATGCTCTACAATGCAGAATGAATAGGCATTTATCCATATGAAATATCATGTCCAACATACACAAATTGTTTGTTGCAGAAAACAATGGGTTCCACTAATAGCAAATTATCCACACCACAAAAGCTTAAGAAACCAGCACACAAGTAGTTTGTAGTAAGAGTTCAGTGTATTCAGTTATAAAATACATGTCAAATTAGAGGTCCAAAAGAGGCTGCTAATTTGAATGTAACATTCCATTTGGAAGGAATGGTGTCCAAAGAACATGACACTAAATGTATGTACACAAATGTTCCTGAGCATAAAGAAGATGATTAGGGAGAACTCTGATCTAGTGTGTATAACATGACAAAGACTAATGTGCTTAATTAAATGGTCCTCCATACAAACTCCAGCTGCAGATGTGGCTGCACCATGACCTCCAGCCAAAGCACTTTGCTGCTGCAGACTCAAACACTGCTCCAAGACATAGGTAGATAGTGCATAATGTTTTGCAAAAAGATACAAAATTGTTACTTGAAACAGGGAACAAGCTGTGGTGTTTTAAAGTGTGGTTAAATTGATGCGTGTATCCAACTGCATCTATAAGCTTTTATCAAACATAGAAAGAGTACTTTATAGTAAAATGAAACAATATTACTCCCTGTTTGTTAATGTTGGAAAGAGTAATTTATAGTAAAATGAAACAATATTACTCCCAGTTTGTTAATGTTGTTAGTTTCTTGACCTGTTATGGGTTTACTTCGGCATAGGCTGGGTCAGAAATCCAAATACTTTTTTGCCTGTGGACATTTTCAATGAATAGTTATAACAGCCATTATTTTGATTGATTTTGCAATATGGTGGAAAGTAGGTCTCTCACCCTGACCATACCTGTAAGATAAGAGATGGAAGAGTCTGCGAAACTTCTTGAATTTGTAGGCAAAGATTCAGACGCACTATTCCATGAATGGCAAGGATTCCGCTTCATATCAATTGTTTTAACTAACTTGGCTGAAGTAAGCTAAAATGCCAAATTGGTTTGAGATTATATTGCAGCCATCACAGAAGGGATGGATGTTGTCTTCCCTATAGTGCTGCATTGTTGTCAAAGACAGGGTCATCCGCCAGCATTGATTATGCCTAAATAATATGATGTCTGATGGATCATTGCTTCCCTTGTGCCAATATTCCTAGAGTCCATGAAGGATTGAATACTTTTGATTAACATAGCCACCATATTTTGCAATGCCACCAGCAAGTAACTGTCAAACCATTAGGTTCTGTTGAAGGTACTTCCAGTTGTGCATGGGCAAAAAAAAAATGTTTGTTTGGTTCTCCACAGCTGTTCTTAAGTGGTGACTTCAAATGCATTCACCCATTATCAAAGAAGACCATTTACAATCTTCAATTAAAAAAAACAAGAAAATTTCTTCAGAGAAAGTCAGTACCAAACTTAAATAGATACAATGGAATTTGATGGATTGTTTCATTTTCCAATGCTACTGGAACATGTTTACTGTGCTGTGAAAGTTTTCTTTTTACAGGAAAATAGTTTATACTTGTGAATACTACCAACAGTGGTTTAAAACGCAAACTTACTTTTACCATCAAGGGACATACTGAAAAGTACATGTGCTTCATTTTTACGAGATCGTGCTTTTTTTCCCCACTGAATTTAGACCTATATGACCTGTGACAAAATTATTGAATATATGCAATGTGTGTGTGTGTGTGTGTGTGTGTGTGTGTGTGTGTGTGTGTGTGTGTGTGTGTGTGAGTGCATATTTTCAATGGAATTACTTGTATTGTAGATTCAATGTATGTGATGAGATTCAATGGCAAGTAAATAGTGTTGATACTCTATTCATGCTATACATTAGACATGTATATATGAATAGTATACACATATATGTTCCAATGAAGTAATATATTATAATGTATGCCTTCTCTTTTTTCACTACAGATGTATTTCTCATTTTATATGCATGGATTTATGATGGTAACTATGCCAATGAAGCACATTTTTGTGCCCACATTTATTACTTACACACACCCACCCCCACCCCCCAATTTATTTTGGTACATGCATCATTTTCTTCAGCTGCCTGACTTAATTGCTTATAACTTGGTTCAGTTTATAACACGGTTGTCTTCTGTGGCTCCCAACTACTGTGTTATAGCAGGGTCACACTGTATTATGAGAGAAGATAATTGAGTAACAGTAATTATCAAAAACTTAATATCATACATGCCTCTTGCTGTTGCTGTCATTCTTGCACCCTGTCAATACCATTTTCTTTCTTTTCAGTAATTTGTATTTTTCTGTCTTGCACACAAAATGTGCATGGACAGTCACATGTGCACACACATACACACACAAACACACACACACATGCATGCATACCTTTTTTGTTATATATATGCATTTTTCATTTTGATTGGGCAAGCTTTTCAGAAATATAATAACAAACTTAACATTTGATTTATAATCATTTGTCTCAAATGGTTGCCTTTTTTTCTGCATTTCAGGCTTTTGGGGATGCATATAATCTCGTTGATTCAGGCCAAAAACTTGGGGAAATCACCTCACCATATGTCATCAATAATTACACTGGACTGGATTTAGTGATCAAGCTGGACAATGCATTCGAGGTAAATGAAAGGTCTTTTATTTATTTTGTCTAACCTACATAGAATCCATAGTAATTGAGTTGGTAGAACTTCAGACTTGTAATCCAGCAGTCACAGTCTCACTAATTACCCAAACCAGCACAGGTTAGATCCCTGAGAAAGGCTAATGATACAGTTAGTCATTCCTTATTGTGCCATTGAAATCCAACCATCCTACTATCCATCCCACCATCCAGCTAACCAACCAATCAGATATCAAGACATAGGTTTCATAATTTCAATAAGACAATTTAGGGATGAAAATTTGAAGTTAAATGATTTGAAATCTTTATTTAGAGAATATAGTCTATGACATGATTTGACAGCATGGCACTCTTCTTCAAAATCATTTGTTAATTTTTTTTTTTACATACTTGTCAATTTTCAGTGCCATGGAAGGAATGTTTCTTCTGATATTTACTGGGTGTGTATTTTGCTGTCAATTTGTTGAATCATTTTTCATGTTTTTCCTTAAAATGATATTTTTTCCCATACTAAAATTGTAAATAGGGGTCCACAGAAAGATGATTTGAGAAGGGGTCCATAGAAAGATCATTAGGAAAGGGATCCACAGAAAGATCATTGGGGAAGGGGTCCATAGAAAGATCATTAGAGAAGGGGTCCATAGAAAGATCATTGGGGAAGGGGTCCATAGAAAGATCATTTGGGAAGGAGTCCATAGAAAGATCGTTGGAGAAGGGATCCATAGAAAGATCATTGGGGAAGGAGTCCATAGAAAGACCATTAGGAAAGGAGTCCATAGAAAGATCATTGGGGAAGGGGTCCATAGAAAGATCATTGGGGAAGGAGTCCATAGAAAGATCGTTGGAGAAGGGATCCATAGAAAGATCATTGGGGAAGGAGTCCATAGAAAGACCATTAGGAAAGGAGTCCATAGAAAGATCATTGGGGAAGGGGTCCATAGAAAGATCATTGGGGAAGGAGTCCATAGAAAGATCATTGGGGAAGGAGTCCATAGAAAGATCATTAGAGAAGGGGTCCATAGAAAGATCATTGGGGAAGGGGTCCATAGAAAGATCATTTGGGAAGGAGTCCATAGAAAGATCGTTGGAGAAGGGATCCATAGAAAGATCATTGGGGAAGGAGTCCATAGAAAGACCATTAGGAAAGGAGTCCATAGAAAGATCATTGGGGAAGGGGTCCATAGAAAGATCATTGGGGAAGGAGTCCATAGAAAGATCATTGGGGAAGGAGTCCATAGAAAAATCAATACTCATTGGATCTTTAAATTTATTTTTTTGTAGCACAATTAAATCAGCAAAAATCAGTATTCCAAGAGACCTAATATTCCATAAAAATCATGAATTTACATTATTTCATTTTGCTATATGCTGATCGATATTAGTCCTTCCAAAAATCTCTTGAACTCAATTCTACCATAAACTCAAAATTCCTCTTTAGTGTAGAGATAATCTGTTTGGAGAGAAGAGTTGAGGTTATATGTGCTAGGAACCAAATGTGTCAAAGGATCCTCAGCATCCATTGTGCATCGTCCATCACTTGTCTATCAGTAACTTGGAATAAGAAGCTTAAAGGTCACCTGCGATACTCCAACATTTATTTGTTTACATCAGATTTGCATTATGTGATTAAAAGTAGTTACACTCGCACAAAAAGAACCCAAAAATTATCAAATGTAAAAAAGAAATAATTTAATTTTCTCAACATAGAGGTATACAATGCTGTTACTTCCCGAGTTATGATTTCTTACCTATAGAAGACGCCAACCGGAAATGACTTACATTTATCCCCACAAGACAAGGTACATGCTACTTGTTGTTGTAAAATAGACAAAACTATAGATAGAGAACATTTAGATTTAACTACTGAAAACTAATTTAGATTTCAGCCTTATATTGATTTGTGTGCAGGATGCACTAGATTCTGTCACTTTCAAGACTGTTCCAATATTTCAATTTATTTAGAGAAATCCCGCTTTTTAAAAAAAGAAATTGGCTCACTTAAAAGAATCCAGTGGAACCAAATTTGGCTGCCTTATGTCACCAACTTCATAAAAAAAAAATCTGCACACTTAAAAGATACCAAAGTCAGTTTCCGTGGTTGGTTTGCTTTGTAATAAAATAACATGTATTTGATAACCCGTCAGTAAGTTGAAGCAATGATTTTATTGGTTGCTATGTTTAATGATCACCTGAACAAATATTTGTTTGCCATATGTAATCATAATTGATATTTACAGGGCAAATAATATACACAACAATAACTTGCCATAATAATTTTAACATATGCTAGCAAAAAGATTATAATTTGCACTCACAGTGAATGTATTTTAAAATAATGATTTTTTTTTTCGAGATATTGTCATATAGTTAATCCGGATACAATACAATCTTGGTCAGTTTGCACTTTGTAACTTATCATGCATTTATAGCAGATGCCTTCAATCAATCAGGTGATATTTTCGTCTCAATTGCAATTATGTTATTTAACATAAGCGATACTCACTACAGTAAGGATGCATATGCAAGCCATCATTCACTACATATACCAAGTTTATGGATATATTTTTTCTTTAATAATTTTGTATGATGAATAAAGGAATAAATGATAACAATGTAAGGTTAGTTTCTTTCATTTTATTTTCAAACAAGTGTATTTTGTCAAAATTTTTATATCATGCTGGAGTGTGTGTGTCACAAATTCAACACAAAGTTATTTCCTTTCTTATTTGTATGGAATAATGGAGCAAATATGATTGACGATACTGACTTGTAATGACAAGCTTTTAATTTATGTGTGCACACATTGAAATAACTTGAAATTATTCTCTCTCTCTTTCGCTCTCTCTCTCTCTTTCTTTTTTTTTTTTTAAATCAAGTGTGTATTATATGCAACAGTGTTATTACAACCAGAAGCCTATAATTAAATATATTTGGTATAATATCTCTTGTACACTACCTTTACAAAAATGTATACTTTTTCTGTAGAATAATGTTTTTATAAATCAAAATTGATAATTTTACCAGAACACTTAAATTAAGAATGTCATTGTGCAGATGCATATATTTTTTAGCATAAAAAAGTATATAAATATTTTAATTAGAACAAGCAAGATATGTCAGTTTGTGTTTTCTCTCATGTACATGTATATTATGAAATATGATCATTTACATTGAAAGAATATCAGGATAGTTTGTTTAAATTTAGTTTTTTTTCCCCATAAACCTATCTTACATAGTATCTACTTGTTGTTTAAAGAAAAAGAACCTTCAAACTATTGTTAAGTTGGGCTGAATTGTCTTTCAAGTTGGGCCGAATTGTCTTTTGGCCAAATTGAAAAATATCTGACATAAATGATACAACTTTTCCATCCCTTACCCTATTCGATCCCTTAGCTTGAATCCACTTTTTTCAGGTAAAAAGGGTTTTTCGGAATGAAAAGAATCATTTTTCCCAGCATCACTCTTTTAGTTACATTCATATGCAACTCGGTGACCATATTTGCTGTACAAAGGCATGATTGTAAGATATATCACATTTACATTTACATGGTGAAATTAAACACTTGAATGGCTAGGTTGAATAGAAGTGATAAATGTATGATGTCATATCTGTTTTTGGCATGCAGAAACTCGATTGTTTATGGAGATTGCCAGATAATTTTTTTAATTTAAAAAAGTGGATTTTTAAGTCTAATTAAACCTTTTTATAGTGTGTATACATAACAAAATGCATTTTATTTATGACTATAATAATATCGCATGTTTGTACAATATAGGTGGCCAGTGAACTTTAAGATAATAATATCAATAATGTAATGTAATAATAATAATAATAATAATAATAATAATAATAATAATAATAATAATAATAATAAAATGAGTTTCATGATGTATCCATAATGAGTTATCTTGCCTCTGATTGGTTGATCTTGTTACCTTTTGGGTGGCCGAATTCCTGATCTGATTTTAATTGCACTTGGAATTGTATCATCAAGATCCTGAACAAAACCAAAACCCAAGTGATCATGCATCTGATTGCATGTTGCTGTGTTTGTTACAATGCATAAAGCCATATTTTTGATGAGGTTTTTTTATGAAATTTGACATATTAGCTTCTAACTTTAAGATGTCAGACAAGTTCAGTGGTGAGCAACAGCCAGGAATATTAATGAGGTGATTTTATACCTGCCAGAGTATGCAAGTCCACAAATCACAATGACAAAATTTTATGAATTTTTGGATATGGAAAGTGCATGAGAACTCCAGCAAATTAGTTAAACCATGCATATAAAATATACTCTCTGCAGTACACAAGAGTTATTTGGCTGTTCAGATAAGCAGAATAAGTAAGAATTTAAAAAAAAAATTAAATAGCAAGAATACATGTTTGATAATAGTAACTCTGTTAATTCTAAAGAATGCATATAGAAGCTGATACAGAAGAATCTTGGAAATCCCATTAATTATTCATAAAATAAATATGTGTGTACTAGATAGTAATACCGTTGATACCCTTTCCTCACATTTGTGCATTTGTGAACTTTTAGTCCCTTTCTGGAAGATGAGATAGTCACTGGCTAGGCAGAAAGTTAACTTTAAGTCAGTACTTGTACAGATGTGAAAAGTAAATGGAGAATGAAGAGAGTGAATGTTGAAGTCAAGTTTGTTGCCAGAGGACGCTGGGTTAGATGAACCAACCACCAGCATAGAAATTAAAATTTAATGCAAAGTTTAGAAGTCTTAACTGCTACATAAAATGTTCTTACAACAGGATGCCAACATGGGAGTCATGTTGTGTAATATTTACACAAATTAGGGGAAAGTAATTCTTTTATAGTGGAAATTGGCATTCCAGCTGCAAGATGTCAACTCTTATGTCATGCTAAGTCACCAGATCACATCATTTGGGAGGAGGGGGTTTATAAAAAAATATATTTTTTAAAGTAGTTGATTTCATCTTTAATTAGCATGTGTGGTAGATGGCTTCTTAGAATCATATTTTTTTCTGTGAGGTTTCGGATAAATTCATGCTTATGTGATTAATGAGTTAATTTTGCATCAGATTGGTTAACCTTGTTAAAACTTGGGAAGTCTGTTCTTTTTAACTAATTTTGATAAAACCTGTAATATATGTGCTTGCATCATCAAAATATGGAAGACAGTACACCCAAATAATGTAATCTTGTGATTTATTGAGCTTGTAACCACTCCATTTTGATCAGAAAGATTTCCATCAGGATCTTAAATGAATTCAATATTGAGTGGGATTGAAGCATATTGATGAGGTGATAATTATTCTAATTGGCTGATCTTGAGGTAATATTGCATCTGATTGGCTGATCTTGCAGTGATCATGCATTTGATTGGTGATCTTGTTACCACTCTGATTTTTTTTCGATAAAGCTTGAATTGTATGTTTTCATGGCTGACTTTGATGATGATGTAGATCCACATTTACTAATTAGGATGATTTCATTTATGAGCAAGAGACTTGGCAAATTATTTATCCATTTTTTTTTCAATAAAATTATCAAGAAATAGTAAAGTAGGTAAAACCAACATAGCCAGCTATCAAGTGAGGGATGTCAGGACCATTTTATGTCACATGTCTTTTCATTTATATTTAAACAGATACCTCCAGATGCTGCTAATGGTAAAGTTAAGTTGATGAGTGGAGAAAAGTTGCCACTGGAAAACCGTAAAGTTGCAGCCCTACGCAAGCAAGCCTCAGTCATTAAGACAGCACAAGATGGAGATGAAAAGAAAATGATATTTCAGGTATATGTAACTCTGTCTTTTGTCTAAGTAGAATAAGAATGTAAAAATTGTGTGGCTAGATTTACGCAATTGTACTTGTAAAGATTATAGTGCCTGAGGCAGCAGCAGAAAGATGAACAGTTATATTTTATTTTGATATGTAACAAGTGTCATTAATGAAGGGAAATATTCTCTCAGCAGTTCATATATTTGCAATAAGTATTAAAGGTGAAAGAAAATGTGGTACACAAAGAAGCAACCAATCTTTGACAGTTGTGTACCTCTTTTAGAGGCCTTGATAATGCAGTGGTAATGATTTCACTCTGCACATTTGCAGTCCAAACATTTTGTGTTTTAGTGTTGACAAGGTCATAGGTTGCCCATCCGATTGAGTCTTCTCAAAGCTCTTCACTTACCCCATCACAATTACCACATTATGCCGTCACCTTGGACTGGACCGTTCAGAGTGCATTATATAAATAGGTACAGGTTGCAGTGCAATAGGGTCCAGGATATTGAGGCTATAGAGATAATGTTGTCATGGGTTTTAGCACAAGAGGCTATAGAAGGTGGTTAGTTTATTTGATGGAGAAAGAAACCTGGAAAAAAACACCAACCAGTGGATATCGACAGGGAAACTTTCTTACATACCCACATTGACCAAGACTGAGCTCGAACTGATGTGGACCGAGGTGAGATGCATGATTAATCTCTAAAGGCATGTGCCTTAGACCTCTCGGCCATCCGGGGCTGTAATGAAGAGCTAGGTGAAAATATACAAGTCATTCCAACATGAATAGATCATACTTCCCTTTTATATTTTGGAATGGTTACGTTATCCTCCTTTACATGAATTTGCTTATCAATATGATTGTAGTTGAAATAGGATTTGTTTTGTTTGTTGCACCTCTAACAACTTAGACTCAATTTCAAATGAAAACTTATATGGACACAATTCAGTTTTTGTGAACAGTAGAGCCATTCCATTAGACACAAATTTAGAAGCCATTGCTGTAAGCATCACTCTTCATTGAGTGATTATTATTTTCTTTCATTTATATACCATCAAACACCTGTTTACAACTAAATGAATTAGACAATTACATTCAACAGGCATATTAATAGACAAGTAAAAGTTTGTCAGATCTCATGTTGATGAAAAAAGAAATAAGGCATATTACTCCACAAAGCAATCATTTAGACAAGTGAAAAAGCTCATGTTAGTAAAAAATGCAATTTGGAGCAGAGATATCCAAGACACATTACATGTGTACATGACAAGAAGCTTCCCAACTTGTTCAAGCTGGCAAAGCAAGCTATGCATATACCCTTTTGACAGTAAATGTTCAGTATTCATGCATAGATACGGAACAGATTAAATTCAGAAATGAACAACAGATAAAAAGCTTGTACAATTAATGAAGACGGAAATTTTAATTTGATTAGAGCTTTAACAGAATGGAACAGGAAGAAAGAGAGATGGATATTTAGGTAAATATTACAATATGATTGTTTCCTCCTCCTGACCACCTCCTCTTATGTTGCATTGTACCTTTTTACATGCCAGAACCAAACAGTGTTAAAAAAAAATCAGATAGCCCGATGCCCAAGGCTCCTCAAATTTTAGTTTGGGCCTGTCCTGTATTCCAAGTGAGGTGCCCATTAGACTTGTTGCCTGAGGAAACTTGGATCACAATGAGAAAATGTACTTTCAAGATGTTGACAAGCACACCATACTATGGTGCAGTCTTAAATCAGATTACCACTGTCCTATTGAAATTGAGATCTGATTTTAATCAAATGAAAGCTTTGCTAAAAATACGATTTTTTTTATTCCTACCCCCCCCCCTGGCATGTTTCAAGAAAACTCAATTTTCTATAATCATAAATACAAAAATAAATTAAAAATATAACAAAACAACCTTTCAGTCTATGCCTGTTACATGTAGTATGTATAAATGAAAATCTGAAATGATTAGAACAGATATAAAACTATCCCTTGGACAGTTTAAATTGCAGCAATTAAAGGAAAAGATGTCAGCTATAAAAACAAATTTTCACATTAACTGGCTGACAGTAGCTAGTGAGTTGTGTTGAAAGTTACAGTGTCACCCATTGTTCTAATTTGCATAGGTAGGATCAGGAAATGGAACAACCCATTATCAGTAAATCAAAGAGATGATGGATGCAAGAACAAAAGTTGTTACATATTATTGCTTTGAATGAGAATTTTTAAGCCTATGTATTATATTTTGACAAGTTTGTAAACTTTTTCTCAGAAGTTGGAATTTACTACATATATAGAAAGCAAAGCATGATTATTTCAGTTATGGGAATAGTGTTAAAGTGTAATTTATTTTTATTAAATTTATATTCGAATTGTAGCTATTGCAACATTGTGGGAAAATTTTGGCTTGTGGAAATTGGAGTCCAGCATACCTGTCAACTTTTCAAAAGCCAAGTAGGGAGAATAACAAATAAAATAGTGAGATTGGGACATAAGATAGGGTGGTTTTTACACTGCATTTTTTAAGCAATGGTTTCATCAAATATTGACCAATCTTTCAAGTCCAATAAGGGTGAAATTCACAAAGAATGTGCCAGATTTGCCTGCAGAAACTTTAAACTTTTTTTTGTGAGCTGGACATGTAGTAGTCAGCCACAAAATTTTATGGATGTAAAGGTGAAATTGGGAAAGGTGACTATTGCCCCCAGCACTTGCACCAATGTGCAAGCGCCCATGGGGCGTGCTATTTCTCATTGTGACACATCTTATTTCCCCATAGGACCAGCCCCAATTCATATTCTGGTCATCTGTAGCTAAACTGCATAATAGCTAAAGGTTAGACTTAAGTTGACAAGCATAAGGCCAGAGTGACAAATTAACAGTTAATCCTTATCACTGCATTTATCTTGTGGCAAGGACTGCCTTCAGACATACTTAAAAGAAACCATCTGCTACAGTGTGTGTATATATACACCAGCAATTTATTGGCAAATAAATGATGCCATACGGCTTCATTTTAACAGTTCAAATCTTCTGTCACAAGTTACTGTACATGTGGTAACTGTTTTTTCCACATTTTATATCCTATATTTTATATCCCACCATATTTTCTTAGTTTAACTCTTAAAGCATGTAACACTGTTTACTATTTTTTACTCGGAATTAATTCTTTGAGGACACATATACTGTGTGGTAGATTTTGTCTTATTCCTTCTTTTAATAAAATCATGGTAATTAAAGTTTGCATATACAGTAGAGGAATGCCAGGTGTTTACTGGCTGAATTTGTTTGTCGGAAATGGAGATGTGGTTTTGTTTGCAAAGATAATTACACAGCATTCACAGTGATCATTCATGTAATTGAAACTAATCAGTTACAATTTTATTTTTTGATACAGTACTCTTGTTGGGTTTACAAAATCTGAAATTTATGTGAATAATGTTTAATCTTAACATTGTTTACTGAAAAAAAAACAACTTTTTAGTGTGATATTAATTATTTCGTCACAGCAGTATTCACAAGTGATAAAATAGAAAATGGAATCTGTGGATTGCTTATGATATATCTGTTTATGTTTATGTTTTGTTTTTTTTTAGAAATGAAATTTGAGAGTCATAATGTAATAATCGGGAGTCCTCTGCAAGAAATTGGGAGATATTATGAGATCAGGATGTAGGTGTGGAAATGTCTCCAAAATTGGAAGGTTTTTCTCCTGGCTTGAGAGTTGACATTTGTGAACTGTATAGGCTTGTGGAATTTCAGTCAGGGCTTGTGGGTTTTTTTAAGTGACCAGCCCAGGGCCTGTGCCTAAAAAAATTCTTAGAGTTCTGCTTAGAGTTGAAACTCTAGACTTTTTTTTACATGCAAAGTTGACAAATTGATAATATGCTGTCTAGGCCCCTTTGTTATTCCAGTATTAGTCTTATAACAAATAGCCTTGTCAAAGGCAAGTTTATTAGGATTGTGTCTAATTGAATGCAAGTTCAGTAGGATTGTGTCTAATTGAATGCAAGTTCAGTAGGATTGTGTCTAATTGAATGCAAGTTCAGTAGAATTGTGCTTAATTGAAAGCAAGTTCAGTAGGATTGTGCTTAATTGAATGTAGGTTCAGTAGGATTGTGCTTAATTGAATGTAGGTTCAGTAGGATTGTGCTTAATTGAATGTAGGTTCAGTAGGATTGTGCTTAATTGAATGTAGGTTCAGTAGGATTGTGCTTAATTGAATGCAGGTTCAGTAGGATTGTGCCTAATTGAAAGCAAGTTCAGTAGGATTGTGCCTTATTGAATGCAAGTTAAGTAGGATTGTGCTTAATTTAATGCAAGTTCATAAGGATTATGCCTAATTGAATGCACGTTCAATAGAATTGTGCCTAATTAATAAAAAAAAAGCATAGGTTAAATGTGTCACTTCCAGTATCAATTAAAATGAAATTAATTTTCAGAACATTGTCATTAATTAAACTATGTTTTAATATTTAATATTTTATTTAATCATTTTTTGGGATTTAAGTTGTTTGTGTCTATGAAGATTTGATTTCATCATTTATTCATAGAACAGTATGATTTGATTCCAGATTGAGAAATTTAACGCAACCAGAGAGGTGACCATTAAGAGAGCAGAGAAGCGATTGTTCCTTGTGAACAATAAAACATACCCAGGTGATACATGGTCTGTAGTTTGTTCCACAGACACAGACATCGGACAGAAAATTGTCAATTTCAGATCCAATGTCCAGGTGAGCTCTTTGTTTTCTTAGTTCTTTTCATGTCTTTTGCCTTCAAATTATGTTATTTATGAATTTCTCACCTGATAAAAGCCGAATAAACAATTATAAGCATCAAATTAATTTACCTGGCATTGAGGTCATTAAACCCCTACTACAAAGACATTTACTGTATATTTGTTTGGAAAGGTCTGTGCAAACCAAATGTGATATTCCCTTCCCCATTGAAACCGCGTTTTCCCTGCTACATGTATTGTAGTAATATTTAAAATATTTTGTTTTTACCGTTATGAAATAATGAATCAATAATGCATTTGAAAATTGTATTTTTTTAAGATTTGAAATTTAAGAAACAAACTTTTAATTTACTTTAGCTATAAGACAGTATGATCTTATATTATGGCCCAGTCTCCATCATGCATCATGTATAGTGTTAATGTAGGTTCACAATAAAACAAGTTTTTTTTTTTACAAAAGCAGTGTCATTTAATTCTTGAAACAACTGTCATTGTTGAAACTTGATTTTTCAAAAAATACTATTATGTTAGTAAAATATTGATGCCATGAGTTTGTTTAAGTAATAGTGAACTTTCTATTTATTCTTGTGCAAACCTGAGTGCCACTAGCATGACCTAGCTCAATATGGGTAGGATTTGCATATCTATAACTTTTTTAAAATTCCACAAACTTTATTTATTTTGATACACCAGACACCATTATCCTGTCAGGTCTACTTTTGTTGAATTAAAACCATGCAAGAAAAACTTCTACAGATTGGAGATAAAAACACAATTGGCACTTATTTGTGCTTAAAAACACTTGCAGAAAATGATGTGACAGTTGAATTCAAGAATCCATGCAACAGTTGTGATGATTACACTGAATTAAAAGATAGAGCTGAATTTGACTTTGCAAAACTTATTTCTATTTTTATTTGGCATCTGTTTATTAAAGTGCTGCCAATAGCAGACATTACTGCATATAACTTGTCAAATTGTCAGTTTTTTTTAATATATGACAGTGATGGAAATTAGTGGCAATCCAAGCATTCCAATAACAGCATTGGTAAAAATTTGCTTAACAAAGATAAACATAAAAATTTATCTGCTTTTTGTTCTCCACAGGTGAGAAACCATTTGGCTGTGGAGGTAGAGGTACTGTACACAGGTGAGAATGGTGTCAAACCCTGCGGCATGGTAGCACCTGAAGGCATTCTGAACCTGCCTCTACATGCTGTCTATAACACAGAGGGAGCTTTTTACTTTTGCCCACAGAAACCAGGGTGTGTATGCTCATCATCAAGGAAAAGTGTATTTGTGTGTAGCTTTAACAATATTTCAGTCATATCCCTACGATGCCTGCAGTGTGGCAGTTCGTAGTGATATCTAGCAATGGGGCATCATGCCACAGACATGTAGCATGATGTACTACCCAGTCATATTATCCTGACATCAGGTCAGCTATTCCTAACACTATCCTTTTAATGCTGAGAGCTTAGCAAGGCTGCTATTAGTACCATTATTATAAGTCTTTTGTATGACCTAGTCAGGGTTTGAACCTGTGACCTCCAACCTGTGGGCCACCTCATCAAGGAAATGTGTGTGTGTGTGTGTGATTTAGATTTCTGATGTAGCTTTATCAATTTTTCAGTCATATCGCTGCAATGTCTGCAGTGTGACAGTTTATAATGATGTCTAGCACTGGGGCATCATGCCGCAGACCTGTGGCATGATGGACCACCCAGTCACATTATCCTGACAAAAGGCCGACCAGTCCTAACACTAACCTCTTAGAGTTGAGTGCCAAAGTCTTTGGTGTGACTTGGCCTGGGTTTGAATCCAGCCCTACAAAAAGATAAAATATTACTTTTCTGTAAATTTGAATAGATAAAGGGCACTAACTCTTGCTCATTACCTCCCCTTAGTACCACCAGATGTCAGTAATTTTTAGCTTTACCAAAGTACAGGATAACATCATACATTTTATTCTTCAATAATCCAAGCTATTTTTGTGTTGTAATTAACAAATTCCAGTGTTATTTTGGATTTATTGTGTGGATAATGATTCTGCTGCAGGTTGTATACATTCTTTTTTTTTTACAATTTCTGCTAATTTAAGTGATTTTTTTCACCTTTTTAGACTTTGTCCTTTTAAGACCACATAACACCATGTTTTCGTTAACCTATGCAAGGTCATTATAAGTTAGTACATCTTAAACTTTCTTCACTTTTTCCATTTGTAATGGAATTAGTTTTAGTGAGTTTTTTTTACATGCTACATTGCTAATTTATGCTTTGTTTTTCCTTTCTTGTGTAGTTCAAGTAGAACTTAAAACTTGAAATGCATAAGTTCAAAGCATATTTTATAAGTTTCGTATGTGAGACTGACTTTTTTAAAAATCCTTGGTAACAGGAAATATTTTTTATATTAGAGAATAACTTAATGAATTACTAATTTATGTATTGCTTTATCTTGTGCTGCTTCATCAGAAAGTCATTTCAATGCTATTTATGCAACTTCTCCCATGACTCTTATTTATACCAAGTATACACCATCTGTGATGTGCAGCATCTGTAATACTTGGTCATAGAAAGTCTGGGCTATTGTTTTAGCTTATTAGTCACACACTGATTTGTTAATCTATGTTTTTGTTTAACTTCTTTGTGTCATTTTAGGAGAAATATTTACTAAATGCATGAAATGCAAGTTCAAAGTAATAATCAATTCAGCATTAAATAGAATGCATGATATAGACCTATCAGATCTTTTTTCATTTTTGGACTCAGTCAACCAAAATCCCTCAATCAGTTTCCAAATGGAACCAATCCTGGGTTTTAACATGGCTCATTTACAAAATATTCAACCTCTAGCACACTCTTTGCTAAAGTCACTATCATACAGACCATGTTTCCTGATAGTTTTAGCTTCGACATGCAAACTGCATGTCCTTTATGTCAACCTGTTCTCTTGACACAACCAGATTACTGTCACTTGCTGAATCTCTAACATAAACAGGTCAAGAACAGCAGCCATGCAAGATTCTGTTTGTGCACTCAAGCACTACTTGAAATGCTTAGATTGCAGTTAGAGTGGTCTCCCTGAATGCATTTTTATGTGCATCATATTGTATGTGCAGTAGTAAGTTTCACTTCTGTATGATTTCAGCTGTGGTCAGATATGTACAAGTAAGTTTTTTTTATAGATAGTTCAGTCAGTGTCCACTTCATAGTTACTAATGGTGACACTTTGTTGATTTAACTGTATTGTCAGTCAATTGGCCTTTACAATAGGTAACTTTTATTGTTATTTTAGCATCCAGTTTGTAAGTATTTATATTGACATTCCAATCTTACAATTTTGGTTGTCATGTGCTCCCATTTACAGGTAAATTGTCTTATGTGTTGCTACTGTAAATATTGTATGCTCTATTTTGTCATTAGCTGCAATTCAAGAACAAGTGTTGCTTGGCAAATGTTTGGTAGTCAACGTATCTCACTATCACTGTTGAGCCTTTTCTGTCACCAGATTGGGATTTTTCAATTACTTCAATTACTCACTTCAGCATAAGGAGTTTGACAGGATTTTTGGAGGATACAGATCAATAATGATACTTATCCAGGCTATTATGTTGAATAATGGCCCGTTTACGTTTATCAACACCAATATGTGTTTTTCCAGTCAGCCGACCATCACTTTTTATTTATTTATTTTATTGATAATCTTCACACTATTTTGCCTCCCATGGTTAAAAAAATTACCAAAATTGGTTTGAGCATCAAATTGAGTATGCTTTGTCCAGGAAATTTGAGCTTTTTGTAGTTTATATATATATATATATATATATATATATATATATAGACACATATACACACACACAAATACATACATATACTACCCATCTATCCTAATTTTAAAACCAGTGTAAAAGCACTCTCATTTTGGGGGGCCTAAGTTACCTGTAGATTCTATGAATCTTGCTACAAATAAAAAAACTTGGCTCAATTTCATTGAGAGCGAAGGGGATCCACATATTGCCAGCATATATTCTAGTACAGCATTTGTTTTGCACTAAAGGCTGACAGGAATCCAATGTCATGCATTTCTACCTGGCATCATATTATGGGATTCTGTATTGCAATCATAATGTGTAGCTCCAGTCTATATTGCCATCTCTACCTGTTTGGTCTCCAAAGTGCCAATCATTTGAAAGTCAGTAGCAGTTCTAGTTAAAATCTTATTTCAGCCTGATTTTCTCCTGAACAGAGTATATCTTTTGCAGGAACATGTATTAAAATCAATGAAGTTCTTACAAACTACCATCTCTCAGAGAAGTCTTCAGAGAATCCTTTACTCACTGAAACAACAGGCATCTGTGTTTAAGGTTACCTATTTATGGAGCCATTACAATGATACTGTTGTACAAATGACAATGGAAATTGTGCTCCATGGAACAAGGAATGCATTTGAGGTTCCATATGGAATAACTTCACAAAGCTTTCATCAGGTGGTCTAACCTTCAAGTATACAAGTAAAGCTTTCAAGCTGACAGTTTGTATGAATGCAAGCACAAGCACTGGGGTGCACATCTGCCTTCCATCATTTTAGGACAGTGGCTATCTTGAGGTTGTCTATTGCATTTGAATATACTTGAGCTGGAAGCCATTCAGAAAGCTTTCCATTGTTGACAAGAGAATCGGCATGGAAAGGGCATTCTCATTCTGACTGATAATTCAACAGTGCTGAATTATTTCATAATGCAGGATGGAAACAAGAATTTCTCCAGGCCTTTGTATTCTTCTTGGGGATTTCTAAGCTGGTGTCTTCAATGACAAATCCATGGACAAGCTCATCACATTCTAGGTCAACTACAGGTATTAGTGGACTCATTGTCCCAGAAGGATCAATTAATACAAGCAGAAAGATTGCTTCTTCCCAAACTTTTCACTTGCATATGTGCCTGCCAGGTTTAACCACTGGACAATCATTTTGGCGCATATGTGCCTGCCAGGTTCAACCAATGTTTACTGTTAATAAATGTGATACAGAAAGCAGGAGAATTGGAGTGTTGCCTCATCCTGACCACTCTGATAAAAATAAATCAACAATCTTATATATCTAGTGGCAAAAAATAGGCATATTTCCTTAGTGGTTCATGCAGCAAAAAGGGCAGAAGTTCCATCCCATTCCAGAGTTGTTGAACCTGCACACCTAGATCATATTACACAAGATTTAAGAACAAACAGTTCTACATTCCCCTCTTACACTTTAAGTGGAGGACTGTCTTGCTCTAGTAATTCTCTGCATTACTTGTATTGTGCATTTTATGTATTCAGTATCATTACATGCATAATAATATGAATTTATATATTTTTTTATAACTTTGTATTTTTAGAAGAAAAAAAAACTATTCCTTTCTTCTGAAACACTTCCTAATTAAATTACAAGTCATAAAGACCCCAACGGCTTGAATTAAAAATAACCCTTTAAATTATAATTTTAGTTTGCGTGAACTGCATGTGGTTATGTTGACCACAAATTAAAGATTCCTCTGTAAACTTAATTTTAGTAAGATTGCCTATTGGACTATTGTTCATTGGTTGAATTGACACAGAATAAAGTTAAGGAGATACTTTACATGTGTTGTGTTCTTACAGTGGTAGATAAACTTGCTTCATTAAATGGTCAACTAGTAAGTTATATGACATGGTCATCTGGTAAGTTATATGAAATGGTCATCTGGTAAGCTAGTGAGCTTTCTGAAATGTTCAGTTGTAAACTGTTCTGCTAAGCTGTGTAAGCTTTGAGAAATGGGTCAACTAGCAAGTTATGTAAGCTTTGAAAAATGGTCAGCTTGTAAGTTATGTAAACTAACAGAAATTGGCAATTGGTAAGTTATGTAAACTTTGAGTTGTTATCTGGTAAATTATGTAAACTTTGAGGTTGTTATCTGGTAAGTTATGTGAAATGGTCAGCTGGTTATGTAAGCTATCTGAAATGGTCAACAGGTATGGTATGTGAAATTGTCAGCTGGTAAACTATGTAAGTTATCTGAAATGGTCAGCTGGTAAGTTATGTAAGCTATCTGAAATGATCAGTTGGTAAACTATGTAAACTTTGAAAAATGGTCAATTGGTAAGTTATGTAACCTATCTGAAAAGGTCAGGCTCACAAGGGCCGATTGTTACATTCTTATGGCTTTGATTTCAGTGGACACCATGTAGCTATTGTTTTTCGGATGTGCCATTAACTGCTAAGCCCACCTCATCTGCATCATGTTAATGTCACCTCATGTCTACACCTGACTTGTTAAAGTGAATTTTTTTGGTTGTACCATTGTAGTTAAATTAATTGTGAACTTTTATTATAGGTACAGAGCTTCCAAGGAGTCCATCAGCTGGAGAGGGGCTGAAAATACTGGACAGAAACTGATTATCTGTGAAGGAGAACCTGGTCACACACCTTTCTTTTTCAATGTAAGGAAAACAAAAACTAGAAGTAAAACATTTTTTAGAAAACAGTCATTGGAATACCTGGTATCAATTGCAGTACAAGATGGGTTGTCGCTTAAAATCTTAAATTTGTTCACATTCAACACAATACTGGAATACCTGGTATCAGTTGCAGTACAAGATGGGTCTTGGTTTAAAATCTTGAATATTTTCACATTCATAAGCTTCAGAAAGTCCTACATAAATTATTTGAATTCCATGCATGACTCAAGAGTCAATGGTTGGTCACAGCCATATAAATACCATTTGAAGATCTTGAAATATAGGTCAGCAATATAATGAGGTAGTTTCACCATAAGGTTTTATAAAGGACATCATTATAATGAGGAGGTTCTTAAAGAATTAGGCAGGATGATTGTTATGCATCAAACCAATACAATGTCATAGGGGATTAATCTAATTAACATTTATTTCATAGACCTTTATTAGTGAGACTGCATTTATTGAAAAGTAATTTTGATATATTGTTCTTTGCACCTCAGTATGAATATTGCTACAGAAGTGAACAGCTGTGATCTGCATTTACTCAGGACAACTATCATTTGTTTGCTTTCATTAAATTTTAAAATGAACATTATGCCTATAATTCAAATAAGATAGCAGACCTGCCAACTTTTCCGTAAGTCTTACGAAAATTACCCTTTAAATATGGACTTACGGCATTCAAACAAAAACTGGAAAAATGATGTTTCCAAAAAATTTGGATAATTGGTTCATCTGTGACTGATATGGATCATATTAGAATTACACCACTCCCTCGATAACTCGCGCCCGGATAACTCGCGAACCTGCTTATAATGCGGTGTCCGGCATGGCTCCCGATTTTTTTTCCCAAGGAAAATATATTTAAAAATGTGTTAAACATGAAAAAGTCGTGAAAAGAAATTGTAAATTGGCAAATTTAACCTTGATACATAGATCGTTTTTATCATCGAAAATGGTGATTACCCTATTTTCCGGGGTATAAGTCGCTACTTTTTTTCGTTTTTTTTTCTTTAAAAATGACGTGTGTGACTTATATGTAGAAGCAACTTATACGATAAATAATTTTTTTTTGACGACTGTGACTGAAGCGCAGTGATGATGTGCTTTAGCGAAATGCATCTGCTGGTATACGGGCAAACCAATTGCTGTAAACTTACATACGGTACACGTAAGTATTAGACTAAGATTATCAAATTAAATAGTCAAATAATATTTAGTTATAAATGCTAAAATTTGTTGTTATTAATAAATAAAAAAATTAAAAACAATACTGAAATAACGATTGCCATTGTATTTCCTTTATTATTCCGCATGTACATCTTAGAATCTTGCAGTCTCTAAATTTGGTAGTTGTAAATTTCAGAACATTTTCCCACCCAAGCTGCTAGTCCTTGAACTTGCCGCCCAGCTTTGTCATGTTCTTTTGATGTACTCAAATAAATACAGAATGCAGAACTGGGGTTATTTTGTTGTTTTAAACAACGAATTATGTCAATGTAAAACGTTTCTGAGACCTGTTAGCACTTCATAATTTACTTTAATAGTAGGTTTTTTTTCGGTTGGTTTTGCAATGGCTTGTTATCAAAAAAAACCCCAAAAAACAGCAAGAATATTTCCTCTGCTGATTGCTCTAGTTTTAAACTCTGGATTAAGCCAAGACTGGCTTCATGGAGAGAACTTCAAAGTACCGGTAATTAATAAAAAAAAAAATAAAAAAAAATGGAAGGATGGTGAACAGTTTCAATAGTTAGGTGAATTCGCAATGTCTTTGTTAATGTATTAAAATCACTGTAGCGTATAAAGTGCCTTTGAAGTTCGCTTGGGTTGTGGAAATGACCGATATATAAATACATACCGTTCATATAATGGAGCATTAATAAAATATAGTTTCACAATAACGTATGATTTAAAATTTTATATTAGCGTAAGTCAATAAGTTTTGTTTTAAATTAAATTCGTGCCATTTATCATGGCACCAACAACTATAAAAAATATGATGCAGAATTTAAGTTAAACGTCGTAGCATTTGCGAAAGAAAACGGAAATCGTGCAGCAGAAAGAAAATTCAATGTAAGCGAGAAGATTGTGAGTGACTGGCGTAAAAAAGAAGACGAGTAAAGGTCAACAAAATAAAACCCAAAAAGGGAAATCATAGTGGCAAAGCAAGTTGGCCAGTTCTCGAGGAGAATCTACGAAAATGGATTGTGGAACAGCGTGCTGCAGGTCATGGACTTTCAACAATTCAAATACGACTCAAGGCAAAGTCAAAGTCTATTGTAATACTGACTTTTATATAACTCTTAAACAATTGTATATTTCTTATACGAAGTTGGAAATTACCAAGTCGAATGCAATGGCCGGCCGTATCAAAGACGTGATTATGGTAGGTGCGGAGGAGCGTCTTATACGCAGGAGCGACTTATAGGGCAGAAAATATGGTATTGCCAGTAAAGATAGAATCCATATTGTGAAATTTGCATTTTTCAAAATGTGAAGTGATATTTCTCAAACGTGTGACAAACCGCAAGTGTTATCGTGTTCTAATTTATGTTGTTTTAAACCCATTAAATTCATGTTGGTAATGGTTAAACCTTGTGATTTTTTTCCTTCCATTTTACTTCTACCGCAATAAAAATCTACACATCGTTCGATCGACAGTTTTTTCGAAATGTGTCCATCTTTTGTATTTGAAAAAGAAAGTGTACTTTAAATCAAACAATAAAATTAGTATGTATACCATTCACCACAAAAATAAGTGACATAATACACAACATGTGCAGTACATGTGCTAAGCAAACGGAAACCAGGAGGAATAATGTTTAGATGATTTCCTCAATATACTGTAAGTTATCATGAAATTAATGTTGCTCTGTGAAGAAAAACTAAACAGATATGAAAAGATATTTATCAACTGTTAATCTTAGCGGGATTATTAATTGAATATTCAACATGCCAAGCCACCCCACCCCCTTTTCCCTATGCGTTGATCCCATTGTTATATTTGTTGTTTGTTATAGGTCCCTCGATAACTCGCGCCCTCACTTATATCGCGGTCGATGTTTTTGGACCCCAATGTCCGTGAGTTATCGAGGGAGTGGTGTAGTAAATTTAGTCAGGGAACCAGACTAACTTTACAGCAACACCCCAGATTCTTTAAACTGCACCTATTTGTTCATGTAAAGCATCTGCATGATCAAACTGTTGAATATAGAATTTTTTTAAATGGTGTCCAGCAAGCGATGCATGTTTAAGACAAAAAGGAAATTAAGCTTCTAAAAATAATCAACACAGAAGAATAAAAAGGAGTATTCAGATTCTTGTGAATAAAAAAGCTGGAAAGGACACATATTTATTGGACATCATGTGCCAATTTGAGTATGTCTTGTGGCAGGAAATAAGATTGCCGTTGTCATGTGAAATGGAAAAACTATTTCCATGAATTGCATCCAGTTTAGAGATAGCAACAAGCTATTGAGTTGCATTGGGTTTAGAACTAAAGTTTGTGCAACTGTACTAGTGTTAAATAAAATGTACACATACTTTACAAACTTTTAAGTTGAAAATAATGTTTGTCATCGCTGCATCTAACTTTTATTTATGTATTCCAGCTTTACAAAAGCAGTTATGGATATTTTGTTACACCTTGTTGAAAAATGGTTAATCTTACAGAGAAAAATCAAATGACTCACTGAGACGGACTCGTCAGGTTGGCAGGTCTGAGATAGAAGTGTTTTTCATTATATTTTCAAATGAAAGCATGCCTATCAATCAAATAAGAGAGAAGTACTCCTTGTGCCATTTGTTGGGGGGATAGTTATATCACTCTAACATAACATTGCCATAAATCAGAACAAACTTTCAGTTTTCATTCTTTCTTTTCATTCTTTCTCATAGTGATCAGACAACATTAAAAAATATTTAGGTTATTGTTTTAAGTAAAACTTTTTGTGGTTCACTTTGCTGAAAAGATTACAGAAACTTTAAATAAAAGAAATTCAAAATAAAATTTCACTATATATATATATATATATATATATATATATATATATATATATATATATATATATATATATATATATATATTGACTTGAATAGTTTGTGAATGAAATAAAGGGAGCATGAGTAACAATATCTCTGAGTTGTGTCCTTTCATCTGGTCTTGTGTCAGTTAGCATCTGTTTCACCGACCAAGCAATAATGTTCTCAGTAGTTAATTTGTTAGGAAGGCATCAGTTCTATTCCAGCATACTCTGAAATTGTTTTGTTTGAATTTCTATTTTTATGGGTCCTCAATTTCAGGTGTGTCCATTAGTTGAGGACATATATTTTGAGGCAGGAGTGAGCAAATCAGCCAAAAACATCATGTTCCACCTTCACCCGACTGTTGTCCTTCACAATCTTCTGCCCCATGATATCAGATTGCTCATTGAGGTAAGGATTGCTAATTAAACATATACATTGACCTCATGTTTGGATCATGTTTATGAATCGACACTTTAACATTATTGGTGGTGTGATAGTTTATCAAAATAAAAATTGGTCAGAAAAATCAAATAGCCATGCATTTTGCAATGATTTCACTAACCAATTATAAATGATTCAGCCTCTTTCTTTTGAAATATATTGTTTTTACAGGTATAAGTTTAACTTCTTTCTCCATCCCAATTCAATGTTTTTATAAAATCATTGGCAGACCATTTCAGATATGTACTATTGCTGATTGTTGATCACCAGGCCTCTGAAGTTTTTGTGACATAGCCTGGTGACTATCAATTTTGTGAATTCAGGAGAACAGAAACTATTCCAATTATGCAAGAAGAATATTTTTCATAAAAATATAGAAAATGTCTTGTGCCAATTAAAATTGATGGCTGTTAATTTCTGTTAAGTGCTGCATGCTTTCTGAGCTTTTTAACTTTTTAATTGAAATTGTAGATTTCAGACTGACATACTGCAGACTAATCAAGTCCTAGGAGTGATGCCAGCGCTGTTTGTGAGTGATGCTTTTGACAGTTTATTTGTCTTTACAGGGAACTAGTGATCCTATCGAACTGAAGAAAGGGCAGAACATCCCATTGGACAATGCTTGTGTAGGAAAAACAAACTTGGATGTTACCGTAAGTTGTTTGCATTTTGAAAAGTAGGGAAAAAAAGACTTTATGACACAGTTATTTTTTTTCCTCAAGATATTAGTAACTTATTTTTTCATAACAGTTTTAGAAAAGCAGGCTTCAATCATAGTGATGAAGTGCCTATGAAGTAAATAGTTGTCATACATTATAATATAGCATGTTGATTGGTACATTCATGACAATATTCACTGTGATACAGTCATGTCATAATTGCATTGTAAAATATATTTTATATTGATTACATTCACTTTGATAGAGTCCTGTCATAATCGCATTGTAAAATATAATTTATTATGACGACATTCGTTGTGATAAAGTCCTGTCATAATTGCATTGTATAATGTAATTTATCTATGTTGACAAATAGAAGATGCTCATATGCTCGCTTGTAAGTCAATGTTATTTTACTGAACATTTGATTCATTCAGAGTAGAGGTCATCTTATATGAGAGACATACAAACATTTTGATAAATCTAGGGATAATGTTGGAAATAGTATATGTTTGTAGTTTAAAAATGATGTCAATTCAAATATTTTTACATTTTCATGCCATAATACCCATCAAGAAATTGTGTACACTGTGTTCATCATTTTCATAACGTTATTCATTACACAGTATTTGTATTTACAGTCAATTGCATTTTATTAATTTGAAAATATTACTGGTAAATTTAATATTTCACACAACAATGAGAAGTCTGATTTTATATATATTGATGCCTCATTGCCATATCTGTCTGCTATCTGCTGTCTGCTAGCACATTATTAATTTTACCTGTATCAAACATCATGGACCTATGCCTAAAGGTAAATGGTCTTATAGAAAACTTTTTTATATTAAAGTATAGCTTCCTCTCATATTGGATAAGTACAGGTAAGTTTTCTATACCTAGTTTATTCAGTAGCATCCAGCTCATGCAGTATTACTAGAAGTGATGCTTGAGTAATTTTTATTTGTAAAGGCATCTAAACAATTGACCTTCCTTTGAGTAGAAGTGCTTTTTTTTTGCTTTCCATTTGGTCATTGTAAGTACTAAAAACGATGCTCCAGTGAGTTTACCTGGATAGGTAGTCAAATTGACATGCCTATAGGTCATTTGGTTATTTTCTGTCCTCTCTAATTATTAATACTCATATTTTTCTACCTTACCAGGTGTTTATATTATAGTGGGCAATCCTGTATGGTTTCTTTCAAAAATTTAAAATCAGGCAACTCACTCCACAGAATGTATTTATTGTCTGCTCTATTTTGCCTTATGACCATGGGAAAGTTCTTGCTGACAACTACTCAATATCTCTATTTTTTTGCCTTATGACCATGGGAAAGACCTTGCTGACAATATCTCTATTTTGCCTTATGACCATGGGAAAGACTTTGCTGACAACTACTCAATATCTCTATTTTTTTGCCTTATGACCATGGGAAAGACCTTGCTGACAATATCTCTATTTTGCCTTATGACCATGGGAAAGACTTTGCTGACAACTACTCAACATCTCTATTTTGCCTTATGACCATGGGAAAAACCTTGCTGACAACTACTCCACATCTCTATTTTGCCTTGTGACCATGGGAAAGACCTTGCTGGCAACTACTCAATATCTCTATTTTGCCTTATGACCATGGGAAAGACTTTGCTGACAACTACTCAACATCTCTATTTTGCCTTATGACCATGGGAAAAACCTTGCTGACAACTACTCCATATCTCTATTTTGCCTTGTGACCATGGGAAAGACCTTGCTGGCAACTACTCAATATCTCTATTTTGCCTTATGACCATGGGAAAGACCTTGCTGACAACTAATCAACATCTCTATTTTGCCTTATGACCATGGGAAAGACCTTGCTGACAATATCTCTATTTTGCCTTATGACCATGGGAAAGACCTTGCTGACAATATCTCTATTTTGCCTTATGACCATGGGAAAGACCTTGCTAACAACTACTCAATATCTTTATTTTGCCTTATAACCATAGGAAAGACCTTGCTGACAACTACTCAATATCTCTATTTTGCCTTATGACCATGGGAAAGACCTTGCTGACAACTACTCCACATCTCTATTTTGCCTTATGACCATGGGAAAGACCTTGCTGACAACATCTCTATTTTGCCTTATGACCATGGGAAAGGCCTTGCTGACAACTACTCAACATCTCTATTTTGCCTTATGACCATGGGAAAGGCCTTGCTGACAACTACTCAATATCTCTATTTTACCTTATGACCATGGGAAAGGCCTTGCTGACAACTACTCAACATCTCTATTTTGCCTTATGACCATGGGAAAGGCCTTGCTGACAACTACTCAGCATGTGTAATTTTCTCTGGTTTTCATTTCTGCAATAGATGTCATGCTTTCCTATTGTGGACAGAAGTCAATCATAACTTGGGGAATGAAAACATTGCTTGCACCCAAGGGTTTGCACCATTTCATTCCTGGCAGTGAGATGAAGAACTACAACAGTCGCTCCTATCAGTATTATGAACCAGATATGTGGATCATATATACCATGTTCCTTCATGGCTGGACTTAGTCATACAACTGATTGCAGTGGGCTACAACCATACAGTATCAGCCACCATAAAACAAACTTGACCAGTTTTATGACTTGGATAATGTTGCCATGCTCTTCCTGTGTATAAGGCCCAGTTTAGTGTGGATATACCAATGAGCCTGCATAATGAAACCAGTTCTACATGAATTAGTCTAACTACATACTGCTACTAGGCACTTCTTGTGAAATATGTACAGTTTATATAGACGACCTCATGGATCAGTCTTGCCCACAATATTACCCCAAATACTTACAGCATATGATGTACATCGTTGGGCTTCCATTGTCTTGAGATTTTTTTTTTCACTTGCTCTCAGACTTCAAGGGATGTATCTTGACTCCCCCTCAAGCTTCTGCCACCCAAGCAACTCTACTTAGTGACACATTAAAAGTAATGGGATCTGACTTGTACTGCTGCAAGTGTAGAGGGCAACCATCATTTACATTTATCTCCAACTACTTCACAAGTAGTGCAGGTGATGTTGACTTGAATCAATAGAAGATGAAATGGGCATTCAAGTTCCCTTTTCATTATTAGATCTTAAATTCACAGTGTTGTGACTGTAGAATCAACCTTGTATCCAGTATTTTGATGAACCTGACCACAGCTTGTATCCTTCCACCACGAATCTTAACAAAGTAAGCAGGTGCATATGCATGGGAGGGTCCATACATTCGTGTTATAGCCACAATATCGACTATGAACTCTCTACCCTCATCTTACAAACCTTTCTTGGCCCAAGGTATGCTTGCAAATTGCATCTTTCTCTTACTTTAATGATATCGGAGGGATTTACATGGCAACCAACAAGGTCGCCAGAGATATCTCTAAAGGGGTCATCCACATATGATATCACTCAATATTTGACATTTTTTTTAACCCTTCCTCCCCCTCATCACACTTTGTTAAAAAAATCCAGACCCCCTCTATTTGACGTCACAAATCTCTTAACCCTCCTTTATTTTCCAAAATTGTTTTTAATACTGAAAAGTAAATGGAATGTAAGTCAGTTAACTATAGTGTTTAATTAATCAGGCTTTTACAGGGACTGCTTGTGTAGTTAAAAGTTTATAAAATAATTGTTAAAAATTTTATTGTTAGCAAAAAATAAAATGAAATGTAAATTAAACATATCAATCACTCAATTCTTACCAACATTAAAGTTTCATCAAATCCACAACAATTTGAAGGTTTTAAATCTGGATTATTTGTAAATGAATTACTTCTCTTCATAGTTATCATCATCCCAAGGGAAAGTAAGATGCTCCACCATTGAACGAACAAAAAATCCATTTGTGTCTAGATTAACATTGTTTATTACAAGGGATATTCACTCCAAATCAAGCTCCTCTTTGTCAATCCAATCCACACTTTCTCCATTCTCCGCAGTTGCTAGTATGACCATCATTTTGGGTTGCCTTTTAGCAGCAACTCTCATTGGTCTGATGTGCTTCGACGGAACTGCTATTTGTTTGTGAAGGACTGAGTGACTGTGCAGAATGACCAGAGAGCCAAAGTACAAGTGGCATATCTTGCAAATTCTCTCATTCAGCACAGATTGAATTGAAGGGCAATAAAGATTGTATGCATTTGTCCAAAATGTGTTTGCTGACTGAGGTAGAATATCTTCCATTTTGAGACTTTGAGTTACAAATAAGGATGGAAATTTGTGCAAGGATTCATCTGTTGCTTGTTGCTTGTTCTGGAACTTTAAGCCCTTCATATGTCTGAACAAGGGATAAAGGAGGAGGAAGAACTTTGTCTTTTATGAAACCGAAGTATGAGCTTTTGAACAGCACAAGTTATCATCACACTTCACAATATGAATCAAGTATTGGCTTGAGCAGACATGGGTGTCACACCAGTTTTGATCTCTACACACATATATCCTGTTTCATGAGCTCTGAATTTAATGGATCCATATATGGTTGGGTAATTGTCTACAGTCAACTGTGACCATATTTTGGCTAACGTTTTTCAGGCAAATTCTAGCTCAATGTCAATTGTCGTACATGTTTGTCTTAATGGTTGCCCAACCTTGGTGCAACTCAACCAATTACATCTAATTAGTCTCATTTCTTCAACCCAACTCACCCCACTCCACCCTGTCATACTTCATCAGAAAATTTTGATCCCTCCACTGTGTGATGTCATATGTGAACAACCCCAAAGCACGTTTCATTGAGAAATAGTCCTGCCACACCTAAACCAAGTGTAAGAATCAGAAGGAGGTCTGTAATTTCCACCAGCATATCGATGACATACATACATATCTTATCCTTATCTCAGATTCAGGTAGGAAGAAGACTGCAATTATTGGTGAATGATTCGAAAAGATTTACCATGATGGCATAGGAATCCAACAGTAATTACTGGGGAATCTGTATCACATTAGTGGATGATTGGAGAAGATTTACCATGATGACATGGGGATCCAACAGTAATTACTGGGGAATTTGTATCACAATAGTGGATGATTGGAAAAGATTTACCATGACATGATGACATGGAGATCCAACAGTAATTACTGGGGAATCTGTATCACATTAGTGGATGATTGGAGAAAATTTACTATGATGACATAGGGATCCAACAGTAGTTACTGGGGACTCCATATCACATTCGGCATTTGTACTAATCCTTATGCCACATGCCACACTTATCAATTAATCTTCAACCTAACATCATTCAGTCAACTCAGGTTTACTCTTGGGTATGCAATGGAATACAACAGTGGATTCTAACACTGTCCTTTGTGAAGACTGGCAGTTACTGTGAAATTGCAAGAGACATGATGTCATGCCCCACTAATTAGCTTCCAGAAGTTCTACGCAGATCACAAACAACAGAGCATATATATTTTGGAGCAAGACTGATTTTACATCTTACTCTCCATTTATCTTCAGTCTCTTGTCAACTAGAACATCTTAGACCTAGTATCCTTTCAAGATTCTGTTGACCATGCCTGGACTTTATATTAAAGTAACAAAATGTGTTCCCTGGGAAAGAGATTTGAATTTTTGCAGTGATCAGTTCCATGCTTCTTTGAAACTTGTATATCTGCCAGAGTATTCATTCACTGCCCATGTTTTGCTTGCAGAGGATGTACTAGTCCTTGATCACTTTATTAGGTTCTCATAACAATGATTAGGTGGTCCAAGTGGAGACCGAACCTTGACAATTGGACCAACTTTCTGAAGCGGTAACCATTTGAGGTTGCATCATGAGGGCACTTTGGACTTGCATTGATAATATCTCTACAAGTACATTTGACGACAAGTATGATCGTTATGGACATGAACACAGGGGAAGCCAATCTCCTACCTTTTCAAACTTTCACAGAAGCATGACCCTCTCAGGATCATTATTTGTATGTCTACATTATCAAAATGGATGCCAGTTATGAAAGACTCTCATTGGTGGCTGGCTAACCTACATGGTAATCAAGTTCTCATTTTGCACAATAGATTCAAATAAAGTGACTCATTCAAACAGCAAAGTGGAAAATGTACTTTTACCTTTGTTCTCTTGTTTGGGATTTTGAAAAGTGATATCCTCAACTACAATCTAGGTTCAGTTCAACATATCCTTTAGTGGCTAATGTATGGGTAGACTGATTTTTCTGCAAGCAGGAATTTGTACAGACAGAATGGTTTTTTCATCCTTCAGTAATACAATACGTGCTTGATGGGATTGATTTATAATTGACCTTATTAACAAGGAGGAATGCCAACAGTTCAAACCTTTGTCACACCAATCCTCGGTCCTCAGGCCTGGCTAATGCCTGGCTTTTATATGTTGGAATGGCCAAATGTTTACATATTTAAACACCTTGGATTCTGAACTTGATACAGAAACCAAAAGTATCTGTCTAAAACAAGGAATTTAGGACCAACCAGGTCACTATATGAAAGCATTGGAATATAATCTCGGTGGTTGACACCTGAGTACTTTATTCTAGTAGATTAATCCATGCCACAGTAGTAACATTCATTGAGAAACAGTTAACACCCATCACAGTTCAACTTAGTTCCACCATCACTAGCACACTGGATATCACATGAAACATATTTTACTATACAAAAATTTGTTTTATCATTAAAATATTTTCAACGTAAAGCATTATAGATTTTTATGAAATTTATCTCACAAGGGTGGTAAATTATACATTGTCAATTTAATTGTGACATATTTGATATTTGTCCATAGTTTTCTTACCTATCTGTATATTTATCAAGTTGGACTTGTATCCTTTTCCAGTATGCAGCTTCGACTTGATGATGATAAGTCGCCGACTTAAAATCACACAACAAACCCAACTCGAAGAGAAATTGTTTTTTCATAAATAAAATAAAATGAAAAATTTATAGAATATCATCTGTTCTTTTAAGATTTTAAACTACATGGGAACTGAATGGATGGGAAATCGCTCTTTGGACGTTGACATCCCAGAGCTGTCTGTTTGGAACTTTGAGTCATACGAGGGAAGCAAGAAGACAACCATGGTGAGATTACAATTTTCATATGGGACTAAATCTTGTTAAGTTCCATAAAAAAGCTTTTTTGACACTGCTATCTATAGGTTTGGTTCCAAATCGATGGAAAGAACGTAATTCTGTATAGGACAGTGATACAATGAGGCCATTTGGCTGATGTGCGAATTCAAATAAGTTTTTGTTTTGGTTCATGTGCCAATTCAAATAAGTTTTTTTTGGTTCATGTGCCAATTCAAATAAGTTTTTTTTTTCCATGCTAAAGAATAAGACAGATGAGATCCTTCCTTGTATTCAGAATAAGACATGGGTTTGAATTTGCTACATACGTATTTAAATGCTGTATTGACTGAGTTATTTCCCCTAACTCAGAATATGATACAAATGTGGGTAACTTTGAATTTACTATAAACTGTGTTATTTATTTTTTCCAGGTATTGTTTTGCTAAACATTGTGAATGGAGTTCATTGCAGATTGAAATTGTTAAATGTTCTATTCATTGCAACTAAATATATGAGCAGGTTGGAGTAAGTGAAAATGCCAAAATGGTGTTAATTTTCCTCTAGATTCAAAAGTATGGGTAAACAGTGGATCAAATGCTCTGAGATTAAATGGGTATGTGATACAGCAAACATTTTTTCATTTAATGTTATAAAGTTGATCTAGTGTTCAGACAGATTTAATACACACTTATTATATAGTTGATCTAGTTTCAGATTTCATACACATTTAATATTTTATAGTTAATCTAGTGTTTAGATGGATTTCATACACACTTAATTATGGTTGATCTTGTGTTCAGATTTCATACCCATTTAATATTTTATAGCTGATACAGTGTTCAAACAGATTTCATACACACTTAATATTATATAGTTGATCTAGTGTTCAAATCTCATACCCATTTAATATTTTATAGTTTATCTAGTGTTCAAATTTAATACCCATTTAATATTATATAGTTGATTTAGTGTTCAGATTTTTTCCCATTTTATATTTTGTAGTTAATTTAGTGTTCAGATTTATTCCCATTTTATATTTTATAGTTGATATAGTGTTCAGATTTATACCCATCTATTATTATATAGTTGATTTAGTGTTCAGATTTTTATGCCCATTTAATATTTTATAGTTGATTTAGTGTTCAGACAGATTATCACACTTGAAATTGAACTTTGTAGGTTTTCACAGTCTTCTGCATAACAGTACGCTTCAATAACCACATAATACCTTTATAAATCTCCATTAATTTTAAATTCCATTCACATCATAAAGCAGAAAATATTTAGAAAATGTACAAGAGAGGGTGTGTATTAAATACAAAACCACATTCATATTTCATTCTGAGTTGGGAAAAGAACTCATTTGATCTAGTATATGAATGTGTCTTGGCCTCATGACCTATTTGTATCCCTGTGCAATATTGAATTAGTTCTTTCCACCAACTTGGAACAAAAAACTTGTGTAATTACATTGTGGTACTTTTGATTAAATTCATGTTTAAATTGGAGCGTAGTTCATTCTGAAAAGTATACATCAACATGACACCATTGATAGTTGGAACTTTCAGTTAAATACAAATCAACAGTTAATGAAATTTCTGGCTTTTTATTCAGATCACATAGGATTGTATAAATATTACAGCATGCATATACCTGTACTACGTTTTTCCTTACAGGAGCTGGGGCTGCATGTCAAGAAAGACAAGGGCACTGTTGATATCTCAATCTATAGTCCATACTGGATGATCAACAAGTCAGGAAAAACGCTTCTCTACAAGGTAGTTTCCTATGCAAGGGTCTACATTATGACAAGTCTTTGAAATAAGAATGCAGTTCTAGTGCTCATAAAATATTACTTCCCCAAAATGGTATAAATTGCATCATACAATGACTTGGCTATTAAAGAAGTTTGTACTTTTATTTGCTAGATAATTGGGACACCACATAATTTGACTATATTGTTAATTACAGTCTGGTGATGATAATGTAGTAGATAATCAGGACACCACATAATTTGATTATGTTATCTATTTCAGTCTGGTGAAGATAATGTTGTAGAACATCCTGCAGAATATAAGGATGCCATGCTGTTTTCCTTCAGGCAGAAAAATCTGTTTGGTAAGAAAAAGGTGAGAAAATATTTTTTTATTTTGCTTTTTATGTTAATTAATTGATTGATTAATTGATTCATCAACCTGATACTTATGACCTGTTGCATTATTTTCAGTGACTAACGTCAGGTGCTACTCCAGGTGTTCCATGTTTCCAATTTTATATATATCAACACCTTACAAACTAATAATAACAATAACAAGCTCCTACCTACCCTCTCCTGTGATTTCCGATAAAAAATGACAAGCCACAGATTAAAATCGACCATTAGAAGTTAAAACACTGTAACTGCCGAGACCTTCCTGCACTCAATCACTCACCCCTTTTGACAAAGAAGACATATGGCAGGGTTTAGAAGTTTATCTTTGGAAATTATTGGATTTCATCTCGACAACATGTTACAGCAGCAATTCTTAAAGATCAGGGTCATGTGTCAACCAAGGGATCTAACTAAAAATGGACATGATTTTGCTTTAGAAAGGTCAAATTGTGTAGAAGGTAACAATGACATTGCTATAACAACAATTGCTATGCACAAGTATAATTTTCGAAAAAAAAACAAAAACATGAATATTCCTGGTTTAACAGCAACAATCATTTGTTATATATTAAAATAATTATAGTAACAATATATCACTAGCATGACTGGCTATGACATTCTATCCTATATCACTGTGTAAAGTATCAATGAATCTTGGCTAGTAAAGACAGGGCTATGTATTCTATGGCAGGTAAGAGACTAATGAAAGAAAACTTTGATGTACATGTACTGTTCTACGAGTTAAGAACGTACGATGCATGTTCTGTCTGAGTGCTTGATGTGTCGTCAATAGAACTAAAACCTTTGTCAGTTTCATCTTCTCATGCCTAATAAATTTATACATGGTTATAGGGTTATGAAAAATAAGTCTGTACATGGTTATAGTGTTATGACAGTAAATCTATCCATGGTACTGTTACAGGGTTATGACAGTAATACATGGCTATATAGTAGTGACAGTAAATCTATATACGAATATAGGGTTATGACAGTAAATCTATATATGGTTATAGGTTATGACAGTAAAGTCTATACATGGTTATAGGTTTATGACAGTAATACATGGCTATATGGTTATGACAGTAAATCTATATATGGATATAGGGTTATGACAGTAAATATATACATGTTTATACAGTTATGAGTAAATCTATATATGGTTATAGGGTTATGACAGTAATACATGGCTATATGGTTATGACAGTAAATCTATATGGTTATAGGCTTATGACAGTAAATATATACATGGTTATACAGTTATGACAGTAATTCTATATGGGGTTATGACAGAAGTATACATGGTTATAGGGTTATGACAGTAAGTCAGTACATTTTTGAAGGGTTATAACAGGAAGTCTTTACATGGTTATAGGGTTATGATAGGAAGTCTTTACATGGTTATAGGGTTATGACAGGAAGTCTTTACATGGATATAGGTGCCCCGAGTGGCTGGCCGAGTGGTCTAAAACACTCACTGTTACAGATCACTGCCATCTCACCTCTGTCTGCATGTGTTCAAGTCTTGGGTCCGGCCCATGTGGGTGCATGAGAAACCTTTGCCAGTAGCTTCTTGTGGGTCGGTGGTTCTTTTCGGGGTTCTTCGGTTTCTTCCTCTGCCATTTATACTGGCGGCCATGTATAGGCTATCTTCCTATGAAAAATGGCTTTCAACCCTATAACAATAACAATAACAATACATTGTTATAGAGTTATGACAATAAGTCTGTATATGGTCATAAGTTTATGGCAGTAAGTTTATAAATGGATATAGGGTTATGAGTATTTTATACATAGTTATAGGGTTATGACAGTATTTTATACAGTTATAGTGTTATGACAGTATTTTATACATAGTTATAGGGTTATGACAGTATTTTATACATAGTTATAGGGTTATGACAGTATTTTATACATAGTTATAGTGTTATGACAGTATTTTATACATAGTTATAGGGTTATGACAGTATTGTATACATAGTTATAGTGTTATGACAGTATTTTATACATAGTTATAGGGTTATGACAGTATTTTATACAGTTATAGGGTTATGATAGTATTTTATACATAGTTATAGGGTTATGACAGTATTTTATATATAGTTATAGGGTTATGACAGAATTTTATACATAGTTATAGGGTTATGTCAGTATTTTTTATGACAGTATTTTATACAGTTAATAGGGTTATGACAGTATTTTATACATAGTTAGAGGGTTATGTCAGTATTTTATACATAGTTATAGGGTTATAATAGTATTTTATACATAGTTATAGGGTTATGTCAGTATTTGTTATGACAGTATTTTATACAGTTAATAGAGTTATGACAGTATTTTATATATAGTTATAAGGTTATGATAGTATTTTATACATAGTTATATGGTTATGACAGTATTTTATACATAGTTATAGGGTTATGACAGTATTTTATACATAGTTATAGGGTTATGACAATATTTTATACATATAGTATTATGAGAGTATTTTATACATAGTTATGGCAGTGTTTTATACGTAGTTATAGGGTTATGACAGTATTTTATACATATAGGGTTATGACTACTTTATACGTAGTTATCAGGTTATGATAGTATTTTATACATAGTTATAGAGTTATGACAGTATTTTATACATAGTTATAGGGTTATGATTACAAGTTCATACAAAGCTATAATGTTATGACTATATGACTATGCATGGTTATGATTTTAAGGACATAACAAGTATCCATCGATGAGTGCTTACCTAAATTTGTGTATAAAGCCTTTCAGTGGATATGGACTAAAATGTATTGCAACAGTAATTGAATTTTTACCGCCGTTAAACCTATTGTCTTGAGGAGGGCAAAGTTTTGGTGAGAGCTAGAAACAAAATACACATCACACTTCTTAATTTGCATCCTAGGTGAACATTTGCACTAGGGTTCATGAATGTACAGCTGGAGATAGTGTGGGTCTTAGGCAGACTGATGATTGCAATTTTTGAGCAGCGTTTTTAAAAAAATGGCATGTTGAATACCAAAATGTATTTCTTCACTGTCTAACAGTTGTGAAATGATTTGTTGAAGATGTATATATGCTTGCAGTAAATTTGTGACTTACTATTGTGGGTGGTACACAGTCATTTATTTCTTATGTATATAAACATTTTTGTATATGTATATTTATATGTATATAAACATTTTTTATTTCATGCATGTTTTGTATGGAATTAATTACCCAGTATGAAGACATTATATTGCAAGTGTGCTAAACTTTAAACATTTAGCAAAAGAGTTTTTTGCTAGATATTTATAAATTTGTATGATTGTATATATTGGAACATATGATATTGTAATATCTGAATCATACCAGATATTTTTGACACACAAACTATATATATATGCATGCATGCATGCATGCATGCATGCATGCATGCATGCATGCATGCATACATACATACATACATACATACATACATACATACATACATACATACATACATGCATACATACATACATACATACATACATACATACATACATTCATGCATACATACAAACATATATACATACATACATACATATTTGTTTATTGGCTGAAAAGTCACTTGGAAATGTCAAGAAAAATGCCCAGAAATTAGTGATTTCAGGGGTTAAGAATGTTTCTCATTTAAGAATATTGCCCACGTTGTTAATGACAAATCCACACATCCTTGCTTAAGCCTTTTATTCATTTCCTTTTATCAAGATAATACAGGTGCTTCACTCTAATACATCTTTGTTGTTATAAATGCTTGCAACGAGGAGAAAAGACTGGTCTCCATTTATAATTATTTAAAACTGGTTTTAGAAGAGTTGCATAACAAGTTCCAGAAAGCAACCTTTCACTTAATCAGATTTATGTGATTAACATCATCAGCTTTTATTTTTCTATAATAGCTGGTTGGGTAAGAGTTTATTCTGGTTGAGTAAAAAATACCTGGTTTGTTCCCAACCAGCTTTGCAGATTTTCAGAGATTTTACAGCCTCTGATAATAGTAGGAATTTTTTGTTGTTGGCTTTAAGGGCATTTTTAAAACATTATTGGCTCTATCATGCCAAGGAAATAAGAAATAAATGCTTTTCACATGGCACACTGCAGCAGCCAAGTGAGGCTGGCCTTTGTGGGTATCAAAATTCCAACCCATCAATTATTCGTCCAACTGTATACCAACTGAGCTACTGCAGATATCAATACTAGTAGGGATAAAGTTGAAAGAGTTTTGAACAGGTATTGTTATAACAAAGATAGTGGGAGAAAGTTGGTTTTTACAGCACTTTTAGCATACTAATGGATTGATCATGCGAAGGAAATGGGAGCAAAGTGACTTTTCCAAGGACACAGTGAGGCAGCCTTCCCAATCTGACCTGGAAAGGTGGAAATTTATCGAAACGCTGATCCTTGGAGTAGGAGTTCAATGCTGTAATAATTGATGTGTTAGTAATGACGTGAGATCAGTATAGAGAAGTGTCATGAAGGAGCTTATTCTTCAGAAAATAGTTTCTGTCATCCCAGAGTCTTTATAAATTTTCCCAGAGTCTTTATAAATTTTCCCAGAGTCTTTATAAATTTTCCCAGAGTCTTTATAAATTTTCCCAGAGTCTTTATAATTCATCCTTGAGCATTTTATAAATCATCCCAGAGTCTTTATAAATTCTCCTGGATTCTTTATAAATCATCCCAGAGTCTTTATAAATCATCCCAGACTTTATAAATCATCCCAGAGTCTTTATAAATTTTCCCAGAGTCTTTATAATTCATCCTTGAGCATTTTATAAATCATCCCAGAGTCTTTATAAATTTTCCCAGAGTCTTTATAATTCATCCCAGAGTCTTTATAATTCATCCCAGACTTTATAAATCATCCAAGAGTCTTTATAATTCATCCCAGAGTCTTTATAATTCATCCCAGAGTCTTTATAAATTTTCCCAGAGTCTTTATAATTCATCCTTGAGCATTTTATAAATCATCCCAGAGTCTTTATAAATTTTCCCAGAGTCTTTATAATTCATCCCAGAGTCTTTATAATTCATCCCAGACTTTATAAATCATCCAAGAGTCTTTATAATTCATCCCAGAGTCTTTATAATTCATCCCAGAGTCTTTATAAATCATCCCAGACTTTATAAATCATCCCAGAGTCTTTATAATTCATCCTTGAGCATTTTATAAATCATCCCAGAGTCTTTATAAATTTTCCCAGAGTCTTTATAATTCATCCTTGAGCATTTTATAAATCATCCCAGAATCTTTATAAATTTTCCCAGAGTCTTTATAATTCATCCTTGAGCATTTTATAAATCATCCCAGAATCTTTATAAATTTTCCCAGAGACTTTATAAATTATCACAGAGCCTTTATAAATCAGACTGGAGTCTTTACAAACTATCAGTCTTTTTAAATCCTATTATAAACTGTCCAAGCATCTTTATGAATTATTCCAGCCTGAGAGTTTTCTCTTAGATTGGTTTCTATAACAGTGTTTTTACTGTATATTTCTGATGATTAGATTAAGAAGCCATCCTTATATATCTTTGTCATATATGGAAATTGAACTTTTGGGAGGCGTTATGTTAGAGGCAGATAATTGTTTGTACTATGCATCATGATAACTTTGATGAAAACTTTAATCTGTTAAAGGATAAATCTAGTTAAAATAGTGTATCTGAATTGTACTAATATAATATAGTTAATTCAGTGATAATGTATTCTTTGAAACATTTTAGACACAATGTAATTCTTTTCAACATACTGTCAAATATCTGCCATATTTTGATGTGTCAAGTGAGTTTTTAATGCTGAACCTACCAATATGGTTCTGTTTTAAAAATAAAAATTGTCAATGATTTTTTGGGGGGAAAAAAAAGAAGAGGAGAAAAGACATTATTTTAAACAGCACCACAAATGATTAAAAGCTTGTAGCGTGTATAAACAGTAAACAGTTATGCTTAAAGCCCATGTCATTAGGACATATTTTATACAGCTGATCATCATGGAGTACGTAATTTAGTCAAAGGTAATCAACCACCATTTTATCGATTGTTTAATTGTCTGTGAATTGTTCGGATAATTCCACGTCAACTCCTTTGAATCCCACTGTGGGATAGTCTGTTAGACTAATTTGCATCAGTATATCACACTAAGTTGAATAAGTCAGTCTCTTTCTGTTATGTACACTCGTCTTGGTGTGTGTTGAAGAGCAGGACTTATTAAACATGATTTACTTTAAATGAGAATACTTAAACCTTAATTATTTAAAAAATACTGGCAAGTGGCAATGTTTCTTTAAAGTTGGATTTTTCTCCATATATAAAACACAAAACATGATGATTTTGGTAGTTAGAAAATTGTACAAGTGTTTTCACTTTTTAAGGCAAAATTTTGAAATGAAGGCGTTTTTTTTTTACCCTCATGAGAGCATTCATTTTTTTTATTGTTGCCAAGAGTGATTCAGGATGTGTCCCTGATGATCAGGGGGATAACTCGTGTAATCATCCAGTAATGACCTGCAACCATTGCAATGGAAAGCTATACTTCTCAGGCAGCTTCTGCTTGATATTTAAACTCTTCCATGAAAGAAGACAAACCAAATGCATGGAGTTAGAAAGTAGAAACAGCCATCTATATATCAACTGTAAATTTTAATGACATTGTAATCCTTCACACTTAAAGGCCAAAAAGAAGAAAACAAAGGAAGAAACGAAAGAGAAAAAAGTAAAGGTCAGAAAGATGAAACAGGCTGGTAAAGTAGGTATCCTCATCAAAATACATTTTTTCCTGTTGTTGTGGTAGACTCTTAATATATATAGCACTCTCGGCTTCATTTTGATGTGGCACCGATAGCAACTCCAGTTAATGCAATGCATTTGAATATTTGTCTCATTCTTGTTTTGTAAAATGTATAAAAGTAAAATGTGAAACGTTAAGGTGTAGATAACATTTATTTCTGCCAAACATATCAATAAGTAAGCAACCGTTCATCTAATCCTGGAATTATATTGAAAATTTACCCTTAGTTTTATTTTGGTAATGGCACTAAATTACTGAAATTTAAGAATACTTTGAAATGAAAGCCAGTTGTAGATCAAAGTTTTTAAACTCCAAGGCATTTATATATTAAAATATTCCTTGTACAAAAGTCTAAATGCTTCTCACATCATGCCATAAATTTAATTGTCCACAGCTTTTGATGTTGTTGCTAATTAGTCACACGTTAGCGCTCTGTATTGATATAACTCGTATGTATTCCACAAGCACAGTTTTACTGAAGACAAATATTAGATACTTTAAAAATTTGTTTACACAAAAAGTCACCAAATTTGAGTCAGCTGTGTCAGAATCTGTCTGTACAATTCATTTGTTTTTAATGCTGTCCTCATTTATTTATGAAAAACTTATCAAAAATTATAAAACAGGCAGCTGTACTGGACAGTGCCGTTACTGTGGGGTACCTTACACAATGTGGTTTTAGTGGCAGCTAGATAAAGTCAGTAATTTAATGACCTTGTACATTTCTGGTTAACGAAAATTAAAACAGTGTTACTGAAAATTTTCTGTTAATTAAGATCATTAGACAAATGTTATTAAAAGTAAATTTATGATCTTTTGCTCCAAAGCAAAGAAAATAAAGGTGTATTGGGCTCAAATGCGAATTAAATGCTATGGTGAGTGACATTATTTGGACCTGAACATTGGTAAACTTTTGCCTTGTACACTCATAACTTAATGACTGCCTCTATACTTGCAGACTGGCAATGTAATGTTATCTGTATGGCCTTAATTCTTGTAATGTTATCTGTATTGCTTTAATTCATGTCATGTTATTTGTGTTGCCGTAATTCTTTTATTCAGAGAAGACTGTATTTTACTTGGACCATCAACATTAAGGACATTTTTCAGATTGAGTATTTCTTCTGTGTCCCATCAGTGGACATTATTTAGGTTCAGCATCATTGTACTTGTTTGCAGATCACCGTCATGCCAATTTTAGTTTTGAAGAATATCTTGTCTTCTCCTAATTTATGAAAAAGGTTTTAAAATGAATTGACTTTTCACATTTTAAATAAAGAAATCGCAGGAGGACTTTGAATACCTTGTAATTTAGTACTGAGAAGGATTGTCTCATTTTGATTTAAAATGGGTTTATTTCTGGGCTTCTGGGTTTTCTATGAAAAAGTGAAATTGGAGCAGGAAAGAGGGTGGGTTGACTGAACATCCAAAACCATCCCAGAATTTTTTATATATTTAAAATATCATTTTTTTCTCAGTAAAATCTCAGTGATGTCCAATTTTAAGTGTGATTTAAAAATGAGGTGCGGACAGTAGCTATTAAGGAAATGCCGTCTACCACAACTGCAGTTTCATCACTAACAGTTTTTTCACCATTTTTTGGCTGCATTTGGTATTTTTGCTTAACTGTAGTATCCATTTGTTGTCTGTTGGTTATGTTTATAAGGTTTTCTTTCCAGAATAGTTTCAGTTTGCATGACCCACAGGTTTGGTAAAAATAGACTTATATCATCCTGTAGATATGTTGAAAATTCCAGCCTGGTTCAAGCGGGTAGTATGCTGCAAAATTATGGGTGATATCCAGTTTTGTCTGTTAGTTAATACATTGTTCAGTCATCCTGGTTAAAGTGTTACCCATTTTTGCTTGGTAACTACCAGCAAATTACTTAAATTCATGGTGTAATAAAAACGTGATTTAAAGACAAAACTAAATGGTTTGCTTGGAGTCTTGATACATGCGAAAATACATTGAGGACATGAAGCCAATACTTGTTAACATGTAATATCAAAGTTCTTTTCCCCAACTCTGAACCAAACAAGAATTCAGTTTTGTATTTTGTATTATTACAGGCTCCCTCATGTACACTTATGAATATATGTTGATTACACTGAGAATGCAGTTCAAAATGAATAAGGATTTATCAAAGTTTGACTTTTTATGTTGATGAATATGGTAATCATAGAAAGCAGCTAAATAGACCCAATTAGGGTGTGATATGGAAATGCAGATTTAATATCTGGTTAAGATGTCACACCAGACATGATTAAATCTGTATGTAATAATTATATATGTGTGGGATGGACTAGAAATGCAATCTGAATGATGTATGACTTGAGTGATTTACTGATCTTTTAGAATTATTTACAGTCAAACTGCAATTGTGCAACATATTTAAGGATTGTAAAGAAACACAAGATGACAATAAAAATATGTATGGACTTTTTTGCCCTCAGTGATTACTCTGACCTCATTGTTTCCCTTTTGATATGGCTGCCATAAAACAGAGCATGTTATAATGTCCATCTGTCTGACCCTTCAGGGTCCATCTGTCTGACCATGCAGGGTCTATCTGTCTGACCCTTCAGGGTCCATCTGTCAGGTCATACAGTTCTCTTAGCAATTTTGTTCATATACAGTAACTTGCATTGACCTTTGTAAAAAGTTATCAACTTTGTGGCTGGCTTGCACTTTGTGTAAAGAAGAATCCAATTGATTTTGGGGTCAATAACTCATAGGTCAAAGCTGTTGTGACTGAAAGAAAAAATTGGTTTCTGCACAAAAGCTTGAGTTCTCCACCATCTACAGTTACCAAGCTTTGTGGATGGCTTGCAGATGGGATAAGAAAGAATCATATAAAGTCTAGGATTCATAATAGGTCAAGTTGACTGATGTTAAAAGAAGAATATTCTATGCAGTGTATGTACAGAAAAAGCCTATAGATTTGGAAGTAGATGGTCAAGGTCATTGTGACTAAAAGAAACTCTTTTTCAAAATAATATTTTTCTTTTTGATGTGTGATCTAATTTTTTTTTTAAATGTCTTGAAAATTTTTTTTTGATTTCAGAGGGTTTTTTTCTTGAAATTTAATTCTTGTATATAATTGAAGGTGACTCAAATATAATTTCTCATGAAACTCCAATGAGTTGAAGTGAATTTTCCAAGCTGTATACATCTAAAGGCTGATTTGTTTTCAATGAGTCAGAAATGCTTTTGGATAAATGAACAATCCAACTGGGTGGATAGAAATAAAAACAATACCAGTGTACAAAAAACTTTTATTACTGAGTGAAATTTGTCACAAAAAATTAACAATCTTCATTTTTTGCATCTTCGTGGCTATAAAGCTGTAATACTTGACATTTTATATAAATTTATATGATAAAACCATAAATTATACTTATTGCTCACATATCACTATCAAAAACTAGTCCAGAATGATCCAATTCACAATATCCATTAATATGTTGATTCCATAAGTATTACAAATAAACAATGGAAGTAAAATCCACATTTCTATGACTGACAGTACCTTATAAATGGTGCTGTATAATGTCGGGTACAAAGCCCAAAAAAGTATTCTCATCAACTGATGGACCAAATGTAGTTCTGATATATTACATCATTGTCTGCTTTGCAACGTTTTGGAAAAATTATTTTTCAGCTTCTTTAGATCAGTTTCATTAAGATTGTTAACAAAATCTTTCAAAATTGTGCCTAGTGTGGCTCCCCTATCTTTCAAAATTGTGCCTAGTGTGGCTCCCCTATCTTTCAAAATTGTGCCTAGTGTGGCTCCCCAATCTTTCAAAAATTGTGCCTAGTGTGGCTCCCCTATCTTTCAAAATTGTGCCTAGTGTGGCTGCCCTATCTTTCAAAATTATGCCTAGTGTGGCTCCCCTATCTTTCAAAATTGTGCCTAGTGTGGCTCCCCTATCTGTCAAAATTGTGCCTAGTGTGGCTCCCCTATCTTTCAAAATTGTGCACAGTGTTGGCTCCCCTAGAAAAGTTCAGCTTCCATAGCAAGCATATTGAAAACCTGGTTGAAGCATATTCACAATGAGCCAATTTTGATTACTCTTCCTGTAAGTTTTAGTCGGACAGGGGGAAACGTGCTCTGTACAGATTTTGTTTGACATGAGTCAACTAGTAGTTGGGTGGCTTTCATAACTAATATATGGAAACCATATTTTAAACTTCTTCAGAATGGTCTTGCTAGTTTGAACAAACTTGGTATTAATGTTTTTTTGGATATGCTCTATCAAAGTTGTGTTCTACCCTGGCATTGATTTGGCTTCTCTTGTTTCCAAGTGGATAAAGCTTCAAATGAAACTTTCATGGAATAACTTCTGTCTGAAATTGCCTGACCTTATCAGACCAGTAGAGTCCTTACGTGGATGTCTTCAATTTTTTTAACATAAATGAAGATCTGTCACCATTTAACAGTAGGAAGAGTCAATACATGAACATATTTTGCATTTATAACAAAAATGCCACTGCACCATATATTAGTAGTCCAGATGAAATTACTTAGAATAGAAACATAGTTAAACAATCTATCAGATACCCCCACTTTTTTCCAAATGGCTGGAAATTATCTATGTAAGTTTCTTTCAACCCAAGGCATGTACTTTTCTATGACATTTAATTTTGTATGTGTGAGTGGTATGAAACCCACTTGGGTCTCTTATTTCATCCAAGTTTTAGTTTATGCTTTGTACTTTTGTTTGCGCTGCCTTAGACTCTCGTTGAAGCAGGCACTTTTTTTTCCGATAAATTTTAGAACATTGCAAAAGATGCATGCTGATCTTTTTATTTCAGTTATTGAATCAATGGATTTAAATAGAAAGTTTTCTAATTACTTCCTTTACTTAATTAACTTAGAATCTAATTCTATATTGACAACTTTGTAGCACCAATAATGTAACAGTTGTGGATCACACATGCCACTTTCCTGTCAGTTCAATCAAAGCTTTAGATTAACAATGATATCAGTGGATATTAACATCATATTTTCAGTGCAAATAAGTTTTCAAGCAATTTTGTTACTTCACATTTGCCTTTACAGTTTGGGTAACTTTTACTAGAGATACAAAGTGGGTGTGGATAGTAGGGACTTGTTCTGCTGATCCCCACTAAAGAAAAATATCACTAAATTATTAACCAAGGGATTTAAAAATCCCCTTGCCCAGCTATGGGACAAGCACAGATTTGGTTTGGGCAAGTTCAGATTTGCAAGGCACTAGCATGTGGTCAAGTCCAAAAAGTTTAGAGAGGGAAAGAAGATGCAAGAAATTTTATTTAAGGTCTATGGTTTGGGTAAAATGAAGTAACTCAGTGCAATCTAATTACTGACAGAGTTACATTCAGTTCCTAACACTGTATGTTTTACAAGTTTTATATTGTGGGATGTCATGTCACCACAATATATATATATATATATATATATATATATATATATATATATATATATATATATATATATATATCAGCACCATTATTTAGCATTTATATGTAATATTTATATTTTAACTTATTAGTTACATTGTTATTGTAATTTTTGTACATCTTATGGTTCACCAACATTTCCAGTCCTATGTTAGCATTGAGCAGTTTGTCAGATTGCACACTCTAAACTATGATTTTCCAAAGAATATTTTGATGCAAATTGTCGGTTTTTATGGCAAGTAGGCATTAGTTACTGAAGATACAGCTCATGAGAATTCTTTGATAGGCACATTTGGAAAAAAAGGGACTTGTCTCTAGCGATTTTATACCAAAATGGTTTCATTCAAAGCATGAAAAATGTTAGAAAATTGTAGTACCCACAAGCGGCATTTATGATGTGGTTTTTTTCATGTCCATTATAGGGAAGACTAGATAATGCTGCAAATTAAGTGGACATTAAGTGTTTTCAAACCATTCAGAAGTTGATTTTCAAAAATTTTGATGCATAATGCTAATTTGAAGGTGACTGATTATTATTAAGTAAATGGATAAAATAAATGTTCACAAATCCTTGAGTTGTACATCTGAATTTGCTTTTGCAGCTATTTTTGCATTTTCTTTAAAATCTTCATCTTTGTGTTTTATATATATATATATATATATATATATATATATATATATATATATATATATATATATATATTTGGGTAATTTTAATTATTGGCATATCATTTTAAAGTGCCAACAAAGATACAAAGGAAATAAAGGTTTCAATACATATAACATGATTTCTTTAAAATATACCATATTTAATCTTATTGTTTTTGTTTGTGCTGGGATATTATGTATGAGGCAGACTCAGAATTTCCAAGGAAAAGTGCATTTTTTCCAGTCAGCTTGCCCAGTGCAAGCTAGCTTTTATCAAATTTGTAAATCACTGAAGCCCCTTCTTTTTATGAAGTCTTTGACATTGCCAGAGACAGTGAAATACTTGTGTAAAGAACCAGCTACAGTCAAATCCGGTTGTCTCTATTAAGTCATGGGGTGTAAGAAAACCATTGACATAACTGGGTCCTGAGATATCCGGGTTCATAAAAAAAAATGGTAACATAATTTTTAAGATGGCCTTGACCATTGCTCCAGTCACTTGCTCTTGTGTTCAACTGGAATCCCCTCCATTGCATGTTACAATAAATTCAAAAAAATGCTTAATTGATGATAAAATGAAAGAAACTAACCTGGTGTTATTATTATTTATTTCATTTTATTATCATCATGAGCAAATTATTAAAGAAAATATATATGAACTCTGTATATTACATGTAGTGTATGCATTCATGCTATATCATGCATCACTTATACTATATAACCCACGATGCATTGAAAAACAAATCATGTTGTTATTATTTATTCCTTTTTTCTCATCATCAGCAATTTATTAAAGGAAAAACTTCTATATCACATGTAGCAATGCATCCATACTGTAACATGCATCACTTATGTCAGATAACAAAGGATGCATTTTTATAACTGATGTGAATATAGAAAAACAAATCGTGTTTGACTGTACTCAGAGGTTTGAATATGTTATCATGACTGAAAAATGGATCCAAGAAAAACGAGAGAGAGAGACAGAGAGAAAGAGAGAAACGTCAACGAATGCTTTCAGGCACCCACCATTCATGCATAACATGGTGTTAAATGCAAAATAACCAAGATTGTATTTTATCCAGGTTAATATATAACAGTATCTTGCAAATAAAGATCAATACATGTTTTTAAAATACATTTACATTCACTGTGAATGCAAATGACAATCCTTTCCCTAGAATGGGTTACAAAGAGTATTATTAAAGCAAGTTGATGTGGAGTATACTGCTTACCCTGTAGATATCAATGCTAGTTTGTAACAATTATGATTCCAGATGACAGGCAAATAGATGCCTGAGTGGTGAATAAACATAATACAGTAGATAGCTGTAAACTCATTCTTTGAACTTGCCTTTAAGATATCAAATACAAAGGTTATTTTATTGCAAAGCTAACCAGCCCTTGAAACTGACCTAGGATTCTGTATGCTGACTCTTTTATTCCTTTTTGTTTCCTGCTAACTGTGGTTCCCTTTTAGAGGTATACATGGGAGTTTGAAAATAAATTAAAACAATGGAAGCCAATTTTTCTGCCAGAGGAAAGAAGAGATATTACAAATAAGAAAACAAAACAAAATTAAGAGGAGGTCAAACCTGAAAACTAAATTATGGGGCCTTGACTGCCATTGTATAGAAGCCAAGTGCCTGAGATTATCCATTCCCATGCATATATGTGAGCGCATACATACGGTGATATACTGCCTAGTAATGAGTTACTTCTATTTATTTTCTGTTGACAAGTACATGCATATGCTGTTTCATGAAATGATTGGATGCATTAAAAAAATGAAATTGTTTGTGGCAAGTGTCACCGGTGCCGAGGATATATAAGAAAAGCATAAGTGCTTTTTGAATTCAGTGTTAGATTAAACAAAAGCAGACTGATGTTACTTCATATTTGCTAAACATATAATGCAGTGCAGATCATGATGTTAATAATTCCTAGATATTTTGAAAATGTTGCTGACATGTTTGGCTCTTTTGTCATAAAATGCTATAAAATAAATCGTCATCATATTATGTACATATGGAACAATTTCATGACTTGAATATTCAGGTGATCAACAATTTTCCACCTGCACATTGATTATTAATTTAATTATGTGTATCTCCTCGATCGTTGTTTCTTTTATACATGTTTTTCTGAACATAATTCAGATCTGAAATGCACCTTAAGAAGCAAAAGGGAAATATATAGCTGATATGTAGCTGGCATCTATGATTCTGCGTTTTTGTAAAATAAAGTTACATTGTAATTTGTGCACACTCTTGTCTTTGTAAACCCTTGAATATTTTATGTAGTGAGCATTATATAGTCTTAATAAACTAATCGATTAAGGTAGGAACCAAAAATAGAAAGAATGCTAAATAAACATGTGACTACCACCATAACTTACCAAATTTTGTGTGAAAATCAATTACTTTTGCTGACCATTTCTTGTATAATTTCTGCGAGATTTACGTTAAAAGGTTGCATTTCGTCAAATTAAGTGGGTATACTTGTCACTTTTGACCAAAACATATGCTCAACATAACCCAGTTATCGACATAAAAGAGGTTGAGATAAGTGGGCAAAAAATAGCATAATTAAGGATTTTTCAGGATTGGACCAAAACTATCGATATATGCAGGTTGGCAAAATAACTGAGGTTGAGATAAGTGGGTTTGACTGTAATGGGTATATGAAAACATCAGAAAGAATAATAAACATAATTGGAAACAATAAAAGTATATTTATGAAACAAGAGTCTACGTAATTGTAACAGCACAGTACATTAAATTGACAATCACAATTCTCAAAATCTGCCCAGTTACCAACCCAATTGCTTGTTAGGATTAATAATATGTGGTCCATATACGATGCAGGCTGCTGATTTGTAGCTAAAGCTAAAAGAAGAGTCGGGTAAGGTATGCATTTCTTTGTATTTTTGGAATCATATATTATCACAAATTGTCTATGAATAAAATGTATAGATTTGAATAATGCTGGAATTGTGATAATTTGTTGAAATAGCAATATGTTTATATTTATAGGTTACTGCATTTGTATGGAAAAATATGAACGAGTTTTTTTGGATAGCTATACTGCACGACCTTGATATTGCAGTATAGCCATCCGAAAAAACGAGTTCATATTTTCCCATTCAAATGCAATAACCTTTTTATTATATGCTCATTTTTGTTTCATTACCAAAGACTTAATAATAAAATTCACAACAAAATATATTTAATAATAAAATTTATTATTTTATTATTAAAATAAATAAGTTGACAATCGTAAATTCTCCTTCAATACACAATAATAGTATTTATGCGCATATAGCTCCGCCCATCGACCTTTTGACTTCATAGCATACCGCACGCTCGCTCATTTAAAAAAGAAATCCCATTTTGGTCTATCTGAAATTGAAATTTAAAGTCATATTATGAATGACTGCGCCATTGAACAAAGTTCCCAGCTGGTCAGGAATTGAGAGATTTTGTTTCTCTGTCAATACAGCCAAATTCTGATTATCTTCGTCTGTGTGTTTTCCACACGATGTACGTGTGACTTTAGGGATTGGCGATGACAACAATCTGCATAACTGTTTCTGTTCTACCATGGATAGTTTAGAATCGTAAACTGGAAAAATATGAAAGTTTTTAAACATAAATTCTTAAGAAGATGCTTGTTTCAATATTGTTTATTTTTTGTGAACAACACATTCATTTGTTGCGGAGTTCCGTACAGTCTACTATGGAATGTGATTTCCATTTCAACAATGTAGTCTGGATTCTATAGGCCTATATATTATAGTACACAGATGTGTAACAGTATTTGGAAATACGTAATTCTTATTAGCAGAAAGAGTCCACAAAGTACAAAGTACATTTTGAGGAGATTAAAGAGGTAAAAAGGCAACTAGATTTATTCTCATTATTACAGTTATATATGACATATTTTTATGCCCAGTCACTTGCGTTATCTTTGTTGGAGGGACCCCAGCTTTTGACAGGTTTGTCACAGTAGTCTTCCTTACAGAATGATTGGTAATTCTCCCCTGGATTTGTGCCCTTTTGGCTCCTCGTTTCATCAGAGTTCTAAGCTGATTAACCCCCATTGGTCTCGGATAATACCTGCAATTTTTAACATTTGCATCGCGAATATGTTATATTTAATTCAATAATCCAATGCACCTGACATAAAAACCAGTTTTCTTATATTTGGCAATGTTGATTAATGTATTTCATTTTGAAAACGGTTTGATATGTGCAAATTATACAATTCATTACATATTTTCCCCATATATTTTGTTTTGTTATGTAATTTTATTTTCATTCATTCTTTGCATTGTTTAAAAAAATCGTTACTCCTTTTTTCTTTGTTTACAGTATATTTCATACAGCCATCGCTGAACATTTCTGATATCATGTTCAGTCACCAGCTTCGTTGAAAATTTCTTCTGTGAATCTATGAATTCATCCACATTCTCAACTTTGGCATCTCTACTTTCAAATGGTTCAAACAGTTGGTTTACTTTATCCACCAACAAACATAATAAATCTAAAGTACTGGCATCTGCATCCATTGTGTGTTTACTATAGAAAGTAGTTCTTCATTCACGTGCATCAGTCACGTGGGAGTGCAATATGAAGGTGTTCAATATCGCCGGATATTGAACGATTCTGACAATGTAAAGTTAACGGAGAAAAAAGATGAGCATATAATAAATAATATTATGAAGCATCCCTCTGGGCTACAGAAATTCAACACATGGTACCCCTGACCAAGTATTTTTTGGGAATCATATATTGTCACAAATTGTCTATGAATAAAATGTATAGATTTGAATAATGCTGGAATTGTGATAATTTGTTGAAATAGCAATATGTTTATATGACTTTTTCTTTCCATTATTTTTTATTCTTTGTGCTGCATCATTATTTTATTTTCAGTTTCAGTTATTGCATGTACATGTATTAATTTCTGTTTGCTCTAACACCAGAAATAACTCAATTATTGCATCTTAAGTGCTGCTATAACCCTTGATTTTTTCCTGCCTGTCTATTATGCACTCGTATTATCTATATATAAGAAACATCCGGTGTTATCCATCTCCTTCAATTCAATCACCTTCGATAATATGACATAATGTCCTTGATGAATTTTGTACAGTAAATACTTTGAGAGACTTAAGTCTTGAATCCATTGTGGTAAAATAATAAAAATTATAAAGTTCAGTTTTCACTGTTTTCTGACATGTTTTATTGTTTTATGGCCTGTGTTACTTAGAGCTTTGCTTATCATGTTAAACATGTTACATATTATGGCCTATGTTACTTAGAACTTTGCTTATCATGTTAACCATGTTACATATTATGGCCTGTGTTATTTAGAGCTTTGCTTATCATGTTAAACATGTTACATATGGATACAGGTCTAGTTTATATATTGGGCAGTGATACTTTTGCCTCATCTGAAAGCAAAATCTTAGAACCTAAAAGTTGAGTGGACATTCAACATTTTTTTATATACATTAAACAAGTTTTCCCTCTTCATATGCTATGACATTTATATTCATTTTTTTGCCAAGCTCACCATCAATCTCTAATTGCCATTGTCAAAGACAGCCACCAAGACACAGAATAAGATGATGAACATAACACTTTATTCACGTAATAATGTTTAAATATGAGTCATTAAGTGGATATTTCTTGCAGGCCTCGCTGAAAATTGGAGATGCAGACTGGTCAGACAAGTTCTCCCTGGACACTGTTGGCAGCTCAGGCACAGTGGAGTGCAAAAGCAAAACTCAGACATATGAGGTATTGGTCTCTAGAAATAAAGTTGTTGACTTTTGTTTAATATGTTTGTGAATAGTAATGACTTAATTTAAAAAGTGATTTGATTATAGTGTTCTTTCAATGTCTGTATGTGTTTGTATCACCTTGCTTTGTTCATTCATTGTACCTGCAGAATCTCAGACCCTATTTCACATGTACTTCTGAAAATTAATATGGACATATCAAAGAGCAACTCAGCCATACCAAAACTTAGTTACTGTGATTATATTTACTTATTACAGTGACCAGTGTAATTTTGGCTGTTTTTTGTTAAACTGACAATAGCCTGGACAGTACTTTACCTGCATTCATGAAAATTGGGAAGCATGTCAGTGTGATGATAAAGGTACATTTACTCAAATTAAATTTTAATTTTTTGTTCTAAGCTTTAATACCAATATCATTTTAACAACATCTTGTAAATCTTGACAATTAAAAACTCTACACTTGGAATGTCATAGAAAACTTTTGATGAAATTTACTGTTCACTATTGACTTTTACACTGGTGGCCAAGTACTAAACTGAGCCAGGAAAAGAAGACATCAGGTCTTTCATAACAAATGACAGGGTAATACAATTTTTTTCAACATACACATCCTTCATGGTGATATCACAGTGTACAACATTCATTCCAGCTTGTACTGGATTGCACTTTTAGATTGACTTCTTTAAAAAAAAATGTAAAAATGCTTTAACATTTATTTTGGGTAGTTGTGAGTGGCCTAGTGGTCTAAAGTGGATCATTTCCAGCTCATTTATGTCTGTGTGGGTTTGAGTCTTGGGTTCTCCTAACATGAATAGGTGAGAAAACTTAGCTTCTTGTAGGTCTGTGGTTCTTCCTGGGGTTTTACATGGTTCTCCCACCAGTTATACTGGCTGCCATGGATAGCCTGTTTTGTGTTGGTGACAAACCCTGCAACAACAACAACAACATTATTTTATTTCTCAGAGCTTGTATATAATGACCTTTCAAAGTTGTATGAGGATAAGGAAGTGAGTAATTGCCATTAATCAAATACTAACAATGATGCCCCTGTACTGAATGTCTACTTGCCTTGTATGTCTTGTACTTTATGCACATAAATAAAAGTAAACTTGGCTATGCCATATTTAGGTCACTATGACTTAATCTACATGCTTCAACCATTCATTCATTACACTCCCATTATCTTTGACCCATTATCACATATGAAACACTCATTAGGATAATAGGATTAATAAACCTATGCAAAAATACCATGATATTAAAATATAACTTAAATTTCTGAACCTTTGTGATCGAACCTATAATTAACAGTAGAGATATATTCTTGATCACAGCTTCTCTGTTGATATAATAATTTGAACCACAGCAATTTTCTTGATCTACATGTGTTGCAATGTGTTTTTTAATTCCTGTCAAAGAGCCCAGTGCTAATTATAGTTATGAGTTTTCAAACTCAAATCTATAAAAGGATGGAAATTCCATCAATAAAACATTTGTATCAGTTTTATAAAGTTACAGCTAGGATAAACTCTCAAAGATTCTATTCACTAAAATTTTACTTTCATTATCAACCAATCCCGATCAGCAGCTAAACCTTGATATACTCTAGTTTATGTTTACCCAGTTTTGTAGACTGGTTCCCATTTTTCCATATCATTAGTAATATGAGCTCTTTACTAACAGTATTATTCCCATGATATGATGGGGTGGGTGGGGACAGCTGCATCATTTCATTTAAGAATTGAGGCAGTCTTTTCATAAGACGCTGCTTTCCTAATGGATAAGTTTGCTAAAATTAATTTTGTGTTAGGGATGGGAAGTAAAGTCATCATTAACCATTGGCTTATCATTGGAAACATGGGGTTAGTTTCTTTGTGTTTGACCTGTCTGTGTTTGAATGAAATTGATGGTTATATAAATTTTGCTTTGCATCAGGAAAATGTCAGGAAATTTTGATTTCTAACCCTGACCATAAATCGTTTTTTGTAAGAGTTGGAGATAGTGAAGTTTATTATTATTATTATATGTGTAGTTTATTATTATTATATGTCTATGTGTGATGTGATGGCAGATCTAGGTCTTTGCAGATCGTTAATAATATCCTATACTTACGGCATAAATTTTTTCAGATTTTGAATATCGTTCTCATATCGTGTAACCATTTTCAGCCACATGATCAACATTACTTGCTGATGAAGGCAGATATTTATGTTCTGAGTATAGGAAATTACAAATGATGATGAATTATACAGGGCAGGAAAGCAGCCTTTTCACTTGGATCTTTGCTGTTCACACTGTGATTATAAAAAAATGAACACTGTTAACCTAGATCTTAAAAAACATTATATGATCTAGCTTTCTCCTTTACACTATCAGTACAAAAATTTAACAGTCTAGACTTAGATTTCCTGACAATTCATATGATTGCAGATTGTTTTTTTCTAAACACACTATGTATAATAAATAATTATTGTGGATCTAGATCTGCAGACATATTATATAATGACATATCAGGGTATGTGCTGTCTGCAGACAGGTGAAACCCAATCAAAAATTGTAAAATGTGTTTTTCAGGTTGGTGTCTCAATTGTGTTGTCACACTCTGGCCTAACCAAGCTGGTGACCTTCACCCCGTACTACATGATTATCAACACTTCAGAGGTTAGTTACATTATTGGTCTTAGAATGTGACGAGACACCATTAGTTGTAGGTCTTAATGATAATTTTAAATAGCTTTCCCTCAAATTTTAAGTACTAATGATAATTCTTAGTATCTGTCACATGAATTGTAAGTGCTAATGATAATTTTTAGTATATGTAAGTACTAATGTTACTTCTTTGTATCTTTAATATGAATTGTAAGTACTATTTTAATTCTTAGTAGCTATACCCATCTGCTAAAGTATATAGGTTATATAGAAATTTTCCTGTGTCTCCATCTGTCCGTCTTTCCTTCTGTGCATCTGCCCATGTGTCTGTCCTCACAGTTAAAGAAAATAAATATTTAGGGTTGTTAAATGATTTGCTGTTTACAAATGTTTGCTGAAGCATGATGAAGTTTGACCCTTGAGGTTCAAGGTTATTTCCAGGCAAACATTTGTGTACAGCGAATGGCACATTATCATCATTCAACTATCATTTGCCTAAAGCATGTGGTGGATGATTATTGTTATTCAGCTAAAAATCATTTGCATGCAGCAAATGGTGTATTGTTATCATTTGTTCATGATTATTTACTTAGTACATAAATTATATACCATGTTCCTACATACAGATTTGGAACACTAAGATTCTATTACTCAGGCAGTACAGTGTGACTGCACTGTAGCACGCTCTGTAATAACACAAATTAAATTCAGATATAACATTATTATGGCACGCCAAAATTTCATATATATGTAATTTTCTTATACACAAAAGTTTTTTTCATTTTTGAAATTTATGAGAAGTAATGGTAAAACATTTGGGGAAGAAATCGTGTATCAATTCTAAAAAAGGACAATCTTGGCTTCTGCAATTTCATATATATATATATATATATATATATATATATATATATATATATATATATATATATATATATATATATATATATATGTTTTTTTTCTCATACTCAAAAAAACAAGTTTTTATTCATAAAAGTACAAAAATAACGTGTAAAATGTTTATTCGAAGATCACGCTGCGTTTGGTTAATGTTTGGAAATTGTGATTTATATTCCTTACTAGCGACAAAATATGCCATCTGGAGATTTTATTTTCCCTGATATCATTTACTGTTTGAACTTTTATATACAACCTTGGCTTTGGAGTAAAGAAATTCAGAGGCATCAAGAAAGGAAGCCACAAATGAGATTTAAAATGCACTGGAATTTATTATTTATTGTTTGAAAAACTCGTTCAAAAAACTTGTTCATTCTTCATATTGACAAACCACCTTAATAGTGCATTGTTTTAGTAGCTGATATCAACTGGAACATCCCCATCTCAAACATATATAAAATGAATCTTTGGACAAAATTGTATCAAATTATCAGCTGCTAGCAAGTATTAATATATTTATTTTGACTTACCTCTGTATATTTATGGTAAGTAAAATTCTTCTTTTCACTGAAAGATAAAAATTAATGCAGAACACTCATATTTTCTAGAGTAATTCATGTCAGAACAGAAAATCTGTGTATTCATCTTCTGTTGGACTCAGCATCGCACCACCACTAGAAATGTCACAAATACCCCACAATGAGATGTACTTGTTGAGTATAGCTGATATCATAAAACTGTATGATATCAAACCAGCTAGAATCAACCTGATCATTTAAGCAAGTTTGAGACCAAACTTTTAATGTAAAAGCATATTAGACTGAAGATATTTCTAAACACATTTGCTGGGTTATTCTGACCTGCTTTCTTGAGTTTATGTTGTTTAGGTTGATTGCCTTTTATGTGATTGCCTTAAGGCAGATCTTTATATGATTGCCATAAGGCAGATCATATTGTGTCATGATGTCCATTCTTTTCCCTTTTTTCATTGCCACACAGTAATTCAAATTTTCCAACATCTACAGTTGCCAACAGTTTGATTAGTTTATACTTGCAAATATTAAAAGGTCAAGGTAACTTTGCAGTAAAGAAGAAAAATGGCTTTTGCACAATTCTTCGTCATTCATCAGGGCCAAAATAGTGGATGGCTTGCACCTGGGGTATAAAATAAGCCATTTGAGTTTTAGGTATAGGTCAAGGTAACTGATTGCGAGAATAGAATGTTTAGAAAGGATATTTTGGTTCTTGACCATTTTCCATCACTGAAGTTTGTGGAATACTTACAAGAAAAGAAGCCTGTTGATTTTGTGATCAAAAGGTCAAAGGTTGAGGTTTCTGTGATTGAAAGAAGAAAAATGCATTATTAGTTTGGTTTTAGACCATGTTCCTTGGTTAAAGTTTGTTAATGGCTTGTACTTTAGGATTTAGAATTAACCTGTTTGATTTTTTTGTAACACGTCATAGGTCAGGTGACTGTGTCTTAAATAAACTTGGCTTTTTAGAATAACTTGTTAGAATTTTGTGGAAGACTTGCACTAAGATTAATAAGAAAATGTATGTATTCTGGGGTATAAAGGGGTTAGAAGTCATTGTCATGGAAAGTTTAAAATGAATTTGATGGTTTCTGCATGGTCCACACTACATATCTTAATCAAAGATCCAGGTGATTGAGGTCATTAATAATCTCCATGCTTTTTTACCTACAGAATTATTAAACACAGGGTGGGCATATAATGTGCCATTCTATTTGTCTATTGCCCCCTGATGTTGTGATGCATGCTGGGAATTTGAGTATATGATGGATGGTGTATAATTGTGTGAATGATGCCATTTGTAGACAAACTTAATGGCATGCATTTAATTTGCTTTCCTTATAGGATCACCACCCATGTTTAGAAAATCTCTCCATTTATTAGGAGTTTGTAATACCCCCCCAATTTTAACTTCTAGAATAGAACCCAGTAACATTGATAAGTTTAGCTTTCTTTCAATGGATTATTGAGCAGTTCTCAATAATACTGACTCCTTATTCTGTGAGATCCTGCTTGACAGCAAATCTAGTTTATGTCAATTGTTTACATCATTTTTTTACAACCTGTCCCATTTCAGCCTTGCCATGAGATAAAGAGATAGCAGTGTGGATGCATCATTCATGAGATCGTCCCTCTTGCTAACACCTGTAATTCTTGTTGATTGTGTGCTAAAATATTTTAGTTGTTGATTGTCTGATAGAATATTTTGTAAACTATTTTACCCTATCAGAAAACAATACAAGTCTGATTCAGGAATGCATCACGTTAGGTTTATTGTTGTTGACAAGGATGTAATGAAAAATAACTTAAAAGAGATGCAAACAGCATCTGGTGAGATTTCTTCATTAAAGATTAACTTCCATGTCTGAAATTAAGGCAGTCTTGATTTATTTGTTCTAACTCACAAAGTACTCATTTTTATTGCTGCAGGTACAGCTTTTGCAGGCATACACAATCATGCATTGCAAGGCATGATGGGAATATTTGATATTTTCACATGTGAAATATAGAAATGAAAAATATGAAAATTATTGCTCCAGTAAATTTCTATATTTCACACATAAGTATATAACAAAATATTTTATTTGTTGATAGTTTGGTAAAATATTTTATTTGATGTTCTACCCAACACTAAACAGGGTAAATACTAATGGAACAGCTTGGACAGAAAAACCATTAAACACATAAGGAAGGTACTTAAACCTGTTTAGTTTCCTACTTAACAGATTCCTATTGTGTGCTGTAAGGTTAAAGAAATTGTATTGTTTCCAACTTTACAGATTCCTATTGTGTGTACTGAGGTTAAAGAAAGGGAGAGCATTCTAGAAATACAGCCTGGGCAGGTAAGACTTAAGGAATGGATCTGCATTTCAAATACACCTTGAAATTTCCTAAAAATATTAGCCAAATTTCACAGCAACTTCAATTTAACCATAGTTGATGCCAATCTCTATCACACACATTACTCAATAAGGACATCAAACTGGTAGATTTACAACTTTTTGGCTTCTAAATCAGTGTAAGGGCATCAGACTAGTAGATTACGACTTTGTTCAGTACTTTAGCTTCTAAACCAGTTGATTTTCGTTGTCAGCATGAATTTGACATGTTTTAAAGGTTTTGAAAGCGAAAAAAATAAATTTTTGTAAATAATATCCATTTTCTTCATTCTGTAATCAAATAATTAAACAGCAAGTTTTGAACATGAATCTGATTCTAATGGAAAATATTACAAATAAAAATGAATTAATGCCAATCAGTTTATTGGCAGTTAAATGTGAAATAAGGAAGTGTAAAAATAAAATCCACAATAATTTTTAGTTTCCATCACAAGATCACTGACTGGTGACTGATGATGATGATATTCATTATGGTGACTCATGGTGACATTTTAAGTTTCAAACTTAACAGGCTTTCAGTAGTTTTCTGATTTCCACTTGAATCTCTTTGTATTTTATGAGGAATAGAGAATCTACACTCCATATCAGTATTAATATTTGATGCTTGGCCTGCAAAGGAGTTCAGATTTTTCCTGTGGTTTAATTTTTAATTGTGCAGACTGAACTCCAGTACTTTTTCAAACTAAGTTCATCCTGAGTAGGAAGTTACTATTATGTTTCTGAGGCTCATATTTATTAGCTGGTGTTTTTTGGGTTTTTTTCCAAATTTAAAAAGTTTTCATACAGTTTGTAAATAGCCTTTACAATGGCATTTTTGTCATACCGCCAGTACAATCACTTGTATGCTTTATCTCCCACCCATCCATCAATCCATCCATCTGGCATTTACATTTTAGTTGATGTTTACATTTAGTGAAGTTTCTTAGAGTCTTTTTTTGTAGAAAGTCGCAATTAAGTAGTTGTCTACCTTCAGGAAACCTTTTTCAAAGAAAACAACAGACCTGCAACAATTTTGAAAGGGGTCTTGCATGGCTAAGTGGTTTAAAGCACTTACCATTCCAGATCACTGCTTTCTCACTCTGCATATGTGTGAGTCTTAAGCTCAGCTAATATAGAGAAAGTTTGCTGGTAGCTTTTTGTGGGTTGGTACAAATTCAGGGTTTTCGCCAGGTTCTTCCTCAACCTGTTATACTGGCCACCATGTATAGAAAAATGGCATTAACCTTATGCAGAAAAATGGCATTAAACTCAACAACAATAAGAACTTTGAAATCAACATTTAAGGCTGTTGTAGGTTTGTGCATCATCATTAATAACAAAAGAAACTACCGTATATACTTGAGTATAAGCCTGTTTGCATATAAGCTGACCGCCCAAACTAAACAGGTATAAACACTAAAAAGTGCATGACCAGCGTATAAGTGACCCACAATTATTAAAAGAAATGGTATAAACTTGTTTGAAAAGTAATTTATTTTTCTGTTTTCTTATTGTTTCTGCCTAATTTAAATTTGTGTATAATTTGATCGAACAGTGACAAGAATTGACAAGAATTGAGCAATCGTGAGTTGCTGTAACACTACCTTTCCTCTTTGACTCAATCATTAATTATGCATTATTGCATTGGACATTTTATATCAGTGCACCAGTAATTACATTTTTGTCTTGCAATTGTAAATACCTAATTCATTAAAATTTGATCAAATTATGGCAACTCAAGAACAATACATTTTTATTCAATGCTCTTAGTTAGGCTACTGAACATATTTGCATAATGGCACCACCGCACGTACATTCTAGGTTTGAACACATGCTGAATTAAGTACATTCCGCTGAATGATGTACCTCCCTTGGAGTCGAATCACGACTGCACTAAACTTTAATTATATCTCCAAAATACAATAATGAAGTTTCAGAAATAATCCTTTGAAAATTATGCTAATACCATAAAAGCTGAGTTGTAGTTTGCTTTGATGCAAGTGACCTTACACCATACCTGTCAATTTTAACACGGAGAAAAAAAAACCTCCATGCCTACCTCCCGATTTCATATTTCCCGATTTATGCAGAGAACTCCTGATTATTAGATTATGTCTTTGATTTTCATGTCTTCTAAAAAAGAAAAGTCCTACATTAATAGATATATCATATGCATTCTGTATTATCGATAAGGAGTAACTTTTAATTAGTAATGCTGGCTTTTTTGCTTTGTTCATTTAAGCTGTTGTACAGTTTGGCCACAGCTGACCATTATATGAAAAATGGGCATGTACTGGAGGAAAATAAGTGCGTCACATGGAGAAACTGTGCATCCTTTGCAAATTTTGCCCATGTTAGAATCAAAAGATCAGTCAATATTGGTGAAAACAAGGCTTAAAAAATGCCATTAAAACCTTCCGATTTTAGGTCCCAATCTCTCCATTTTTTTTATTCATTCTCCCTATTTGGCTTTTGAAAATTTGACAGGTATGCCTTACAAAACTACAGTAATTGTGCTAATATTATGTAATGAAAGGCAATGTACTGGACCAGGCATAATTGCTGGTCAGAATTCCCTCTTAACTCAAGCCAGTTTCAGGGTTTTAATGATTAACTGGCGTCTATTGCTGTTGGAAAACAAAAGACAAATCCACCCAACTATCATAAAAGGAGATGCCAAAATATCAAGCTTTAAATTGTGTGGAAAGTTGTGATGTTGTTCAGCCATAACACAAAACATTGACTGATGATGATCTTAGTTGATCTATGACGAGAAGTTTAGCCTTTATTATTATTACTCTTCTTGAACATGTGAGTTATGCTGGTTATGTACCTTGTACAATTAAACATGTGTACCTTTTCATATATATTACCTCAGTTTGTAGGATCGCTTATTTCATTAATAATGAGTAACTCATGAGCACGTGATTTAATGTAAATGGAACAGCTATTAAGGACTAGATGAAATGATATCTGGAAGAATGCAGTTTGGTCGAAACATCTGCATCTGATATATTTGGGAATAAATAAGGATTTAAGTGATGCTATGCATGCAATAAAAGGTATAAATCGGTTTCTTTTGGCATTAAATGCTAAACAATGTGTTTTTTTGTTATCTTGTAAGTTATGCAGTACTGAATTTTTATGTGTGAAGATATATTTTTACCATCTCTCCAATTTGATATATTTATTCAGTAGCATTTCTTATGTCCATTTTCTAGTGTGTTCCATTTTGGCCCATGCAGTCTGGGAAGGAAATGAAGATGGAGGCCAGGTTCAAGGACACAAATGAAGCTACAGGACCATTCCTCTTCAACAAGGCACATGAAACACTGCTGAAATTAGACAATGAGGTACGCTTCCTTATTGTGTAAAATTGAATGCTTTTATAAAATACCATACATGTGACTGAACCAGTAGACACTGGCTTAAAGCAGTAGGTTTTTTATTAGCATATCTATTCTGTCCTTCAAGGGGATTGGAAACAAAATAAAGGCATTGTTTTGCCATATATATTCTCTTCACAGCAAGTTTAGATTCTGAAGGCAGTGTTTCAGTAATTATAATTAATTAGTACAAGTCAGTATATTGAATTCCACTTGAATCACTTTATTTTCTTGCTCCAGTGGCCTAGTGGTTAGAGCGTCTGCCTCGGATGCAGGAGGTAGTGGGTTCGATCACAGGTTGAGTCATATAAAAGATTTGAAAAAATGGTACTAACAGCTGCCTCGCTTGATGCTCAACATTAAGAGGTTAGTGTTAGGACTGGTTGGCCTGGTGTCAGGATAATGTGACTAGGTGGGACATGATGCTATATGTCTGCGGCATGATGCCCCAGTGCTAGACATCACTATAAACTGCCACATTACAGACATTTAGAGATATGACTGAAAAATTAAGCTACATTAAAAATCATAATAACAGCACATCACTAATTCTTGCAAAGATTGAAAATGTCCTCTCTACGGTTTGCTTGAAACGTTGTAATTAGAGGACAAATATGATAGACATTGTCTGTATGTAAAAAATCATGTTTTTCACATGACATAGTATGTTCTAACCAGTACACTAAAAACTAGGGTACTAAATTAGCTACAGTAGTTTAAAAATTTCTAAACTGGTTCCCATTGTTCGATATAATTAACACCATGAGTCTGTTGACCACCCTTTATTTTTGTGACAGACCTTTGTTTCTAGTATAATGCATAAATAAACATAGTTCTGCTTGTTTAATATTACATTGATGAATATTAAACTGTATTCAAAGTCTGTGTACACCAACATCATCAATGACCCCTCTCTTCCCATCTCACCTCCCTGCAAATGTTAATCATAAATTCCACTTGTGAGCGTGAAACTCCACCAGCAGTGTCTAGAAAGTAGTAGGTATGTCATGGGATAATAATAAGATAAGAACAGTGCAGGAACCTTTACTGCACATTTGCTTTTTTTTTATTTTAAGGATACATGAGCATTAAAAAAATAATTTTGTTAGCTTGGTCAAATATAAAGAAGTCCTGTTATTATGCCATTAAATGATATTTTGATAATTTTTCTTCGGGGTGGGTGGCTGAGTGGTCTAAGGCATTCACCTTGACCTATCGCTGCCATTTCACCTCAGTCCATGTGGGTTTGTTGTTGTTGTTGTGGGGTTTAACACCATTTTTCAGCACGATAGGCTATGCATGGCGGCCAGTATAATGGTGGAGGAAGAAACGGGAAATCCGCAAAAAGAACCACCGACCCACAAGAAGCTACTTGCGAACTTTCTCACATATACACATTTGCTGAATCTTAGACTCGAACCCACACAGACAGGTGAGATGGCAGTGAGCCATAACGGAGAACGCTTTAGACCACACAGCTACTCTGGGCCCCTCCATGTGGGTTTGATTCTCAGTTTTAGCCAATGCAGATACATGAGAAAGCTGCCTGTAGTTTCGTTTGTGTCACTAGTTCTTAATGGGTTCTTCCTTGTCCAGTTATACTGGCTGTTATTCTTTCTTGTGCTGAGAAATGGCGTTAAATCCCAAAACAATGGTAGCAATAATTTTGAGTGTGCTTCTGTTTAATAAGAGAGCTGAATCTTTCAGCTTTGTGCCATTTTTAAACTAGTAAGTTATTTAAATTTTTTACTGGCCATCCAAATACAGCTATAAGAGTTTTAAGCTAAAGTCTCTTAAAACCACTAATTAATTTTAATAATTTACTGTTCATCCAATTACAGGTGATCATTCTTTGAGTTTATCCAAGAATTAAGCTGTCATTTATGAAATGGTAATTAATTGTAATGATTTACTTTCCATCCACTTACAGATGATATTTCTGTCCCAGTTCACACTCATATCTTTGAAAACTAGTAATTAATTTTAATTGTTTACAGTCCACCCAGTTGCACCATTCTTTGAGACTATCAGTCTTTTATACCAGCCATCAATTTTAATGATTTACTTTATGAATGATCATTTTATCTTAGGAGAACATTTCAAGTTGGAAAGAATGTGATGATTAAGTAAAAGGCTGTCTACTTGTTTCAGTATGGAGGAATCAGTGTTGAATGCCAGGAGACTGAGGCTGCCATGGTTACGACCTTGACCCAGTATCGACATGGTCTGGCCCCAGTACTGCTGGTAAACCATACAAACCAGTGTTTCTTCAGCTTCCAGCAAAGGTGAGCAGTTGACTTGTGTCCTTATTAGGAATTGAGATGAGTCCATGTATGCCATGAACTTGGGGTCCTTATTGGAAATTATGATAAGTCCATTTATACTGTTGACTTAGGGTCCTCATAGGGAATTATGATGAGTCCATTTTTGCAATATTGTGCTTGAGCTTTTTGACCCAGGTATGGTATGATACTTTTATGTCATTAGTTTGGGGATACTACTTTCCAATAGCAAACTAGTGATGTCATAAAAACCAAAAGTAGTCACGATATTGTCACAGTTTTATTTTTTTGCATTTGTGACATGATGCTATTTCAGATAAATAAAATCTGTCAGTCAACATAAAGTCAAGATTGCAGAAAATTTCATATTTCTCTCCCCCACTGCAATTTCCTTTTATGTCTGACATACAGATTGGTTGAAATGGTGATGACTCAACTGAACATTGTATACATTCTACTTTATATTACAGTAAATTGAAAATGGGGTATATCTCAGCATTGTATACTTTCTACTCTATATTACATACAGCAGATTAGAAATGGATTGACATAGTCAGTGTGGGGCATATCTCAATATTGTAATCATGCCACTCAATGTCAGAGTAATACATAGAATTTGATTGGCATAGTCAGTGTGGGGAAATATCTTAATATTGTAATCATACCACTCTATTCACATAAAATCTGTTATTACACAATGCTTGGGGTCCAAAAAAGAACATCATGATATAAGAGGGATAACATTAACAAATTTTTTGAAAAATTTAACTATAGAAAAATATGCATTGATATTTCAGTGTCATCAGTTTTAACATATTGCAATATGTTTTTAGAAAATTTTGGAAGTTAAGGCAACATTAAATGCAGTGCTTGGATAAAAATCTGCTAGGGATACAAATAATCAGCTTTTCTAAGAGCATGTATTTAGGATATTAAAAGAGAGGTCACCTTAAATTAAAAATGGAAGCCTTGCTGCCATCACAATATAAACATAATCATATTATAACAAATTGCATTATGATGGGTTTTACCTTTATTACAGTAAATTGGAAATGGATTTACATGGGCAGTGTGGGGCATATCTTGATATTGTAAACATTCTACTCGGTATTACAGTGAATTGAAAATTGATTCACATGGGCAGTGTTGTATTGTAAATGTATTTTAATTGTACTATACAGTATTGTAAATGTACTATATATTACAGTAAATTAGAAATTGATCTTCATGGGCTGCGTGTTTGCATATCTAAACTAAATACAATATTTCCAATTTATACTGTTTGGCTAATGTCGTTGTCATGTCGAATTCAGCATAGAGACACTGCAATGATGACAATGATGGATTTTATAACAGTGATGACAATAAGAAATAAAATAACAATGATAACAATGATAAGGATTGTGAGATTTTTTCGTTTCAGTGGAGTAAAAACTATCCATGTACTGATGCCAGTGATGGCACAGCTGTATGCTTGGGAGGACTCACTGGGGAAGAGAGAACTGATCTGGACCTGTGGAGAGATGAAGGATCAGAAAAATGACTTGTCACAGGTTCTGTCAGTCACTTTCCATTTTGAATTATCAAATTTTGTTCCTTGGTTATAAAAGAAAGTTTTACTGGTACATAATTTTATTGATTCATCTTTTAAATAAAACATTAAGCATTAATGAAGATATTTTAATTATTGTTAAGAATGACAGCCAATTTTATAGAAAAAAGCAGGCTTAATCATGGTGTCATAATATGTTTTTAGCAGAAAGAAGATGGTTAAGGAAAATGCTAATATAGCGCATATAACACGATGAACACCATTTTCCTAAAGTCTTAATTAAATGGTCCTACATAACAACTACAGCTGCAGATTTCGCACCATGACCTCCAGCCAAAGTGTAGACCGATTAAAAAACAAAAATAAATTTAGTTAGCAAGCTTATTAACATATCTTGGCTGCAATGACATCATGTCTAGGCAGAGAAACCACAGTAGACAAAAAGAGGCCCAGCAAGGCAAGGGGCTAGAGAAGGATGCACTGTGTATTACTTAAACTACATTAATATCAATTATAATATTTTCCTTGTATGAACTACATTAGTTTCCTTGTATAAACTACATCACTTTCCTAGTAAAAACTACATTGTTTCCTTGTTAAAACTAGATTACTTTCCTTGTTCAACCTAGATTACATTCCTTGCATAAACTACATTTCTTTCCTTCTAAAAACTACATTACTTGTAAAAACTACTTTTTTTTTACTTAGCTTCTAAAAACATTACTTTCCTAGTATGAACTAGATTGCTTGTAAAAACTACAATACTTTCCTTGTATGAAACAGATTGCTTGTAAAAACTACATTACTTTCCTGTAAAAACTACATTACTTTCCTTGTAAAAACTACATTACTTTTCTTGTATGAACTAGATTGCTTGTAAAAACTACATTACTTTCCTGTAAAAACTACATTACTTTCCTGTAAAAACTACATTACTTTCCTTGTAAAAACTACATTACTTTCCTTGTAAAAGCTTCATTCTTTTCATTGTATGAACTAAATAGCTTTCCTTATAAAAAATGCATTATTTCCTTGTAAAAACTATATTACTTTCCTTGTAAACACTACAGTTTCCTTGTAAAAACTGCAATATTTTTTTTACTTAGCTTCTAAAAACATTACTTTCCTTGTATGAACTAGATTGCTTGTAAAAACTATATTACTTTCCTTGTAAACACTACAGTTTCCTTGTAAAAACAACATTACTTTCCTTGTATATATTAGTTTACTTGTTAAAACTACATTGCTTTTCTTGTGTAAATTACATTGTTTCCTTGGAAAATCTATGTTACTTTCCTTGTATAAATTACTTTGTTTCCTTGTAAAAAAAACTACATTACTTTCCTCATATAAACTACATTTGTTTCCATGTTAAAAGTACATTACTTTATTTGTATAAATTACATTGTTTCCTTGTTAAAACTACATTACTTTCCTAGTATAAAACAACATTACTTTCCTTGTAACAAGTACATTTTTTCTTCTAAAAACTGCATGACTTATAAAAACTACATTATTTTTCTTGTACAAACTACATTACTCAGTTTGTAAAAACTACATTACTTTCCATGTAATTACTACATTACTTCCCTTGAATAAACTACATTACTTTCCTTTGAAAAACTAACTTGCACAATCTACATTGCTTTCCTTGTACAAACTACATTACCTTACTGTACAAATTAAATTACTTTTCTGTACAAACTACATTATTTTTCTTGTAAAACAAACATTACTTTCCTTGTGTAAACTACATTATTTTCCTGCATTGCTTAAAACTACATTACCTTCCTGTTAAAACTATATTATTTTCCTTGTAAAAACTACATTACTTTCTTATCAAAACTACAATAATTTCCTTGTAAAAACATTACTTCCCTGTTAAAACTATATTACTTTCTTGTCAAAATATTTACTGTAAAAACTATATTATTTGTAAAAAGTGCATTACTTTCCTTATGAAAACTACATTGCTTTCCTAAAATACTTAAAACAACATTACTTTCCTGTTAAAACTAAGTTAGATTCCTTATAAAAACTACATTACTTTCCTGTAAAAATTATATTACTTTCCTGTCAGAAACTTCCTTGTCAAAACTGCATTACTTCCCTGTCTAAACTACATTACTTTCCAGTGAAAAACTTATCTGTCAAAGCTACATTACTTTCCTGTGAAATTTTAATAAAAGTAATATGATTATTTGACTTTGTAGGATGGCATAGGTGAATTTTTCTACAACTCTGACACCAAGGTTTACTGGGTATCATTCCTGGATGGTATGCAAAGGGTACTACTACTAACAGAGGATCTTGTACTTGCCACACTTGCACAGGAGGTATGTTAAGAATTTTGTTTGTAAAAACTCACAATTTCTTTTCATGTCCTGTAATCTTACATAATGCAGACGTCCAGTCATCATTTCTGTATCAAATGTCCAGACTGGAATTTTGATTGGGTGTCGATGTTGTCTGTCCACATGTTGATATGCTTTGAGATGCCAAATCAAAATTTTAAATCTCTGTCTTTAAAATCATTCCATTCACACTGTTTAGCAGAAATTATTCAAAGAAATAAAATGAGGGTCAGGAGGTTTTAACAAATATAAGGCAGTTCATATTTGTTTTAGTCAGGAAATTAACTTGTTTGATGGACACACCTGCCAACCTTTACAATTTTGTGACAGGTCTTATAGAAATCACCAATGAAACAAGACTAATGGAATAAGAACACAAATTACAGAAATACGATTGCAGTGAAATCCATATACTGACTGGTCCATGATTGATATGGATCCAGGTACATTATTAGAATCAGTGGAGTTGTTCGGAAACCAGACTAACTTTGTATAATAGGTCTGTTTCTCTTTAGATTTTTCTGAAGAGAGAATGGCATCCAACAAGTTTTAATAGTCAGTACATAAAAGAATATTCAGGTTTGTGGTGAAAACAGCAAGAAGGGCAACAGTTTATTAGTCATCATGTGTCATCTGGAGTATGTCTTGTGGTGGGAAGATGATTGCTGTTAACATATGAAATTTAAATTTTTTTAAGGATTATGTAAATTTGAAAGATAGCAGGAAATCGTTGATCTTCAGCTTGGGACCAAAGTTTGTGAACTGTACTGGAGATAATTAAGGTCCAAGTATATTTTACAAATATTTAAGCCAAACACAATGTTTACCAGCACAGCATCAGTGTCGATCACACTTCTGGTCTTTTAAATGCATATTTTACAGCTTGACAATAATAGTACATTATATTTTGTTACATCTTCCTAAAAACTGGTGTAACTTATAAGAAAAAAAAATGACTGCCATATTGAAGATTTTATTTAGGTTGGCACACCTAACTCATTCCTTTTGGTGACATTGGATATGGTGTATGAATGCATTGCGGCAATTGTATGCCACATCTGACTCATTCTTTTTGGTGACACAGAACAAAACATGAAAGAAAATGTATGTCTTGCCAGATTTTGTGTTAAATTTTGAAAGTCATATACCAAAAACATCTTAGAGCTGTTGGCAAGCAAGATAGTGTTGAAATAAAACCTTATAATTCCTATCTATTCTTTTAATAATATATGGAAATTTCTTTGTTTAAAATTAATAAAATTGCCATAACAAATGTAAGTTTTGGGATGCAAAATATAATTAACTGCTTGTAAAACAATATAATCTTTTTTGTGTCCCAACACTTAAAGCCACAGTATGCAGTTTGCTACATCACCACACAATACAGAACATTGAACAGCTCTTGTCTGAATGATCATGTTAGTAAACTGCTATACAATACTGTGTCTGAATGACCAAGTTAGTAAACTGCTATACAATACTATGTCTGAATGACCATTTTAGTAAACTGGAATACAATACTATGAATGACCATGTTAGTAAACTGCTATACAATACTGTGAATGACCAAGTTAGTAAACTGCTATACAGTACTGTCTGAATGACCATGTTAGTAAACTGCTATACAATACTGTGTCTGAATGACCATGTTAGTAAACTGGAATACAATACTATGTCTGAATGACCATGTTAGTAAACTGCTATACAATACTGTGAATGACCAAGTTAGTAAACTGCTATACAGTACTGTCTGAATGACCATGTTAGTAAACTGCTATAGAGTACTATGTCTGAATGACCATGTTAGTAAACTGCTATACAATACTATGTATGAATGACCATGTTAGTAAACTAGTATACAATACTGTCTGAATGACCATGTTAGTAAACTGCTATACAATACTATGTCTGAATGACCATGTTAGTAAACTGCTATACAATACTATGTCTGAATGACCATATTAGTAAACTGCTATACAATACTGTCTGAATTACCAGTAAACTGCTATACAATACTATGTATGAATGACCATGTTAGTAAACTGGTATTCAATACTATGTCTGAATGACCATGTTAGTAAACTGGTATACAATACTATGTCTGAATGACCATGTTAGTAAACTGCTATGCAATACTATGTATGAATGACCATTTTAGGAAACTGCTATACAATACTATATCTGAATGACCATGTGAGGAAATTGCTTTACAGTACTATGTCTGAATGACCATGTTAGTAAACTGCTATACAATACTGTGTCTGAATGACCAAGTTAGTAATCTGCTATACAGTACTATGTCTGAATGACCATGTTAGTAAACTGCTATACAATAGTGTCAGAATGACCATGTTCGTAAACTGCTATACAATACTGTCTGAATGACCAAGTTAGTAAACTGCTATACAGTACTGTCTGAATGACCATGTTAGTAAACTGGAATACAATACTATGTCTGAATGACCATGTTAGTAAACTGCTATACAATACTGTGTCTGAATGACCAAGTTAGTAAACTGCTATACAATACTGTCTGAATGACCATGTTAGTAAACTGCTATACAGTACTATGTCTGAATGACCATGTTAGTAAACTGCTATACAATACTATGTCTGAATGACCATGTTAGTAAACTGCTATACAATACTGTCTGAATTACCATATTAGTAAACTGCTATACAATACTATGTAATGAATGACCATGTTAGTAAACTGGTATTCAATACTATGTCTGAATGACCATGTGAGGAAACTGCTTTACAGTACTATGTCTGAATGACCATGTTAGTAAACTGCTATACAATACTGTGTCTGAATGACCAAGTTAGTAATCTGCTATACAGTACTATGTCTGAATGACCATGTTAGTAAACTGCTATACAATAGTGTCAGAATGACCATGTTAGTAAACTGCTATACAATACTGTGTCTGAATGACCATGTTAGTAAACTGCTATACAATACTGTGTCTGAATGACCAGGTTAGTAATCTGCTATACAGTACTATGTCTGAATGACCATGTTAGTAAACTGCTATACAATAGTGTCAGAATGACCATGTTAGTAAACTGCTATACAATACTGTCTGAATAACCATGTTAGTAAACTGCTATACAATACTGTGTCTGAATGACTATGTTAGGAAACTGATATACAATACTATGTATGAATGACCAATTTAAGTAAACTGCTATACAATACTATGTCTGAATAACCATGCTAGTAAACTGCTATACAATACTGTCTGAATGAACATGTTAGTAAACTGCTATACAATTTTATGTCTGAATGACCAATTGAAGTAAACTGCTATACAATACTATGTCTAAATGACCATATTAGTAAACATCTTTATTATATGCTCAATTTTTTTCTCAGTTAACTTTACATTGTTAATATACCCTGATATTGAACACCTTCATATTGCACTCCTCGCGCTTAAAGCATGTGATCACGCGGTACGCTATGAAGTTAAAAGGTCTGTGGGAGAAGCTATATGTTCAAGAATACTGATATTGTATATTGAAGGAATCCATGACTGCAAAATTTATTATTTTAATAATAAAATAATAAATTTTATTATTGAATATATTTGATTTTGAATTTTGTTATTAAGTATTTGGTAATGAAACAAAAATGAGCATAAAATAAATAACTCCTTTTTGTATGGATATACTGCACTCCCAAGGTCGTGAAGTATAGCCATCTGAAAAACTCGTTCATATTTTCCCATACAAATGCAGTGACCTATAAATGCAAAACTATATCTGAATGACCATGTTAGTAAACTTTTATACAATACTATGTCCGTAGTTGGGATCCTTTTTAGAAATTGTTTAAAAAAACTTAACATATGCTAGTTTTTAAAAATAATTTCAGGCTGGAGAGCTGGAGCAAATTGAACAGGAAATTAATTTGAAAATTCATGGACTTGGCTTGTCTCTTGTCAACGCTGATAAGGAAACTGAGGTGGCCTACATTGGGATTACAAGGTATTCAGAAAAAAAGAGGTAGCCTACATTGGGATTACAAGGTATTCAAAAAAAGAGGTAGTCTACACTGGGATTACAAGGTATTCCAAATAAAGAGGTAGACTATACTGGGATTACAAGGTATTCCAAATAAAGAGATGGCCTACATTGGAATTACAAGGTATTCCAAATAGAGATGTGGCCTGTATTATGTTTGCATGGTTGCATGGTATTCATGGCCTACATTGGGATTACAAGGTATTGCAAATAAAGAGGTGGCATACATTGGGATTAGAGGTATTCAGAAAAAAATCTGAATAAGAAGGTAACTATTACTGGTTAATAAATTGAGATACCTATCACTAAAAGCTGTTTGATTACTAGTAAATATTCATAGTGGTAAAATTAGCCTTGACTGTTTTACCCAGCATTCAAAACTAGCCATGGCTGATTTACTCAGCATTCAAAACTAGCTTTGACTGTTTTACCCAACATTCAAAACTAGCCATGACTGTTTTACCCAGCATTCAAAACAAGCCATGACTGTTTTACCAAGCATTCAAAACTAGCCATGGCTGATTTATCCAGCATTCAAAACTAGCCTTGACTGTTTTACCCAGCATTCAAAACAAGCCATGACTTTTACCCAGCATTCAAAACTATCCATATCTATTTTACCCAGCATTCAGAACTAGCCTTGACTGTTTTACCCAGCATTCAAAACTAGCCATGACTGTTTTACCCAGCATTTAAAACTAGCCATAACTGTTATTACCCAGCATTCAAAACTAGCTTTGACTGTTTTACCCAGCATTCAAAACTAGCCTTGACTGTTTTACCCAGCATTCAAAACTAGCCATAACTATTTTACCAAGCATTCAAAACTAGCCATGGCTGATTTATCCAGCATTCAAAACTAGCCATGACTGTTTTACCCAGCATTAAAAACTAGCCATAACTATTTTACCCAGCATTCAGAACTAGCCATGACTGTTTTACCCAGCATTCAAAACTAGCCATGACTGTTTTACCCAGCATTCAAAAATAGCCATAACTATTTTACCCAGCATTCAGAACTAGCCATGACTGTTTTACCCAACATTTAAAACTAGCCATGACTGTTTTACCCAGCATTCAAAACTAGCCATAACTATTTTACCCAGCATTCAGAACTAGCCTTGACTGTTTTACCCAACATTTTAAACTAGCCTTGACTGTTTTACCCAGCATTCAAAACTATCCATAACTATTTTATCCAGCATTCAGAACTAGCCTTGACTGTTTTACCCAACATATAAAACTAGCCATGACTGTTTTACCCAGCATTCAAAACTAGCCATAACTATTTTACCCAGCATTCAGAACTAGTCATGGCTGTTATTATCCAGCATTCAAAACTAGCCATGACTGTTTTACCCAGCATTTAAAACTAGCCATGACTGTTTTACCCAGCATATAAAACTAGCCATGACTTTTACCCAGCATTCAAAACTAGCCATGGCTGTTATTACCCAGCATTCAAAACTAGCTTTGACTGTTTTAGCCAGCATTCAAAACTAGCCTTGACTGTTTTACCCAGCATTCAAAACTAGCCATGGCTGTTTTACCCAGCATTCAAAACTAGCTATGACTGTTTTACCCAGCATTCAAAAGTAGCCATAACTATTTTACCCAGCATTCAGAACTAGCCTTGACTGTTTTATCTAGCATTCAAAACTAGCCATGACTTTTACCCAGCAGTTAAAACTAGCCATGGCTGTTTTACCCAGCATTCAAAACTAGCTATGACTGTTTTACCCAGCATTCAAAACTAGCCATAACTATTTTACCCAGCAATCAGAACTAGCCTTGACTGTTTTATCTAGCATTCAAAACTAGCCAAGACTTTTACCCAGCATTCGAAACTAGCCATGGCTGTTTTACCCAGCATTCAAAACTAGCCTTGACTGTTTTACCCAGCATTCAAAACTAGCCTTGACTGTTTTATCAAGCATTCAAAACTAGCCATGACTTTTACCCAGCATTTAAAACTAGCCTTGACTGTTTTACCCAGCATTCAAAACTAGCCTTGACTGTTTTATCCAGCATTCAAAACTAGCCATGGCTGTTTTACCCAGCATTCAAAATTAGCCATGACTGTTTTACCCAGCATTCAAAACTAGCCATGGCTGTTTTACCCAACATTAAAAACTAGCTTTGATTGCTTTACCCAGTTTTCAAAACTAGCCATGACTGTTTTACCCAGCATTCAAAATTTGTTGTGATTTGGATTTAAAATATATCTTTAATAATTTTTCAGTCACATCACTACTATGTCTGCAGTGTGGCAGTTTATAGTTTCTTGACACTAAGTGAGAGAAGCCAAAACGGTTTCGATATGTGCACAGATTTGACCTGAACAATAGTACCTGACAGCCATTAGGATTTGTAAACTTTGCAATTATTGTCAATAGCAATAGCCACTAATTATGAAAGTGAACAAGCCTCAATGTCTTACTAAGCAAAGCCATAAAGGCTATGAAACCATTTCCCCACGGACTTGTGAATTGTACGTCAATACCACCACTTCTCAGCTGTTACTACTGTTCAATAATTGTAAACTTAACAATTATTAGAGTGACTAAACCAAACTTCTCATGATAACACAGCAGTAAGGCTAAGTGAATTACATGTACATATCTTTTTGTATTGAGTAAAATGTGAGTCTTTCTCATCTTTGGAATAACTGTGGCTTTTTGTGAGGCATAAATGATATATTAACCTTAATAGTATATGTACTTTAGTCAACACTTCTTTCGGTGACGAAAACCTGACATTGGGAAACACAAATTGGATTCCTTAAAACATGTTATAGAATAAAATATGTGTTCTAAACACATATTAAACAATAAAATGTGTCCGCATGTGAGGGGTAAATATATTTTTTGCGCTAATATGCTGGCCACTGGTCACGTTAGTGGGGTGGCCTTTCATGAGGGGTACTTTTTAACACAAACTCATCAGTGCCGACAGATTTTGGCCATAAAAAGCGGGTGGCCACTGGTCAGTGTGGGAGGGGTGAGTTCAAAAGGGGGACCCATATATACACTGTCAGAAAATTTTGTCATATATAACATATTGCTGCAAGTGAAAAAGGGAAGTAACTCCTAAAATAGCACAAATTCTGATTGTATGCATCTTCAGATGGTGACTATAATGTATTCACAAAGTTTCATTGCTATCCATCAGATCCTGGAGGACTAGTTTAACTAATGAGACTGTCTCCTGCTGTTGTCTAATCTAGAAAGCAAGAGCAATAATTCAAATATGAACTAGATTCTGTAACCTGCTGTTGTAAAAAATAAAAAGCAATAATTTGAAATTGAGCTTGTGTCACCTGCTGTTGTACAAACTAGAAAGCAAGAGCAATAATTCAAATTTATGAGATACTGTCACATGTCATATTGGCTACAAAATAAATAACTCCGAGTTTACAGGAACAGGGCAATTTGTTGATATGTATCACTTTTTGTAATTGTATTATATCCAGTTTCATATAGGTACAGCCAAACATATAATATTTGGCACATAATTCAAAATATTTCCCATGAAATTGGATTCACAGTAAACTTAGGATATGCTGGTAAACAAAGTGTGAGAAGAAATGAATTCACACTAAACTTTAGGAGTTTGGCCCAAGTTGGCCGAGTAATCTAAAGCACTTTACCAATCACTGCAATCCCACCTCTGTATGCTTGGGTTTGTGTCATGGTCATGACCAATGTGGGTATGTGAGAAAGTTTGTCAGTAGCTTCCCATGGGATGTTAGTTCTTACAGGGGATTTCCTGGGTTGTACCTCCATTAGTTGCACTGGCCATCATGTATAGAAAATCTTGTGTTGAAAAATCTCATTAAACCCAAAACAACTACTGAATTCAGGTTATGATGATAAAAGAAGCACAAGTCAAAAAATTTCTGTCTGTTCAGAATATGTTGGTAAACAAAGTGTGAGAGAATGTAGATACACTAATATTAAAAAATGTTCTTTTTTGCCTGAAGCTCTGGAATAATCTGGGAAGAAAAGAAAAGGAAGAGATTCAAGGCTTTAGATGTTAAAAGCTGTATTGTCTTGGAAACAGCATTCCAGAAATACCAATTAGAAATCGCACATGGAAACAAACCACCAGAAAAAGTTAATCTTGAAAACAAGATGGAGGTGAGCTTTGCAGACATGTTGCTACTGAAGCCAAACAAGAGGGCAATCCAGCGCAGCTTCCAGGATGGAATCTGGGTTCAGTACAAAACCTCACCCCATCAACTTCAGTTCCATGCCAAGATTAATAAACTTCAGGTAAGATTCTAGTTTGGGATTAATAAAGATTAGTAAACTTCAGGTGAGTTACTGGTTTGGGGTTAATAAAGATTAATAACTATAGGTAAGATACTAATGTGAGAATTAAAAATATTAATTATAACCGGTAAGATACTAGTGCGGGCAGAATTCGCCATTGGCAAGAATTTTACATATGAGGTTATAAATGATTTATTTTTATTTTATTTTGCTTTTATTTATTTTATTTATTTTGCTTTTTGTTTCGTTGATTAGTCTGGTTCCCAGAGTGGTATTTAATGGTATAGTGCCAAGTAGGGAGTCAGGGTAGCAGGGAACTAACTACTTACTGTTGATACACCATCAAACAAGATTCTTTTTTTTCAAAAACTAGGGGCATTTTTTTTGTATTCAATTTGTACATCTCATTTTCATTGGAAGTAGTAGTGAAATTTCTTATCATCCATGAGGATATCTTTAAGTAGCAGTTCATGAATTCTCTGAAACTTGTTTGCCCACAATGGTTGGTCCATATCTGTGAAACCAAGCCCTTTATTTTACAAAGTATTCATTTTGCTTGGTTGCCTTGCTATCTTTGATCAGTTGTGAATGAGTAAGTTTTTTAAGGTAGTTTAATTATGTTACATACTCAGTAACATTTATAAAATTATTCGATTGATCAACTGAAGTGAGTTCATCCAACATACAACAGGGCTGCTAGATTTTAAGTATGTAGGATTTACATTACATGCCTTTTAACTTCTCTTTTATTCCACCTCCATTGCTTGATTCAAAAGACTTAATTAACAATACAAACAAATACTGCCTTAAGTCAGTTATCAAAACACTGTCAGCACTTAATTAGGTTCTGAGAAAAACACTTGCAGACATAGCTGTTACAGTAGATTGACACATTTTTTTCATTTAAATACACATTGAATTTATGATTATACTTAAGAGGAACTAAAAGAAAGAAATAAAAACAAAAATTTCATGTACTAAAATATATTTAATTGGCATTTAAATATTAATAAAGTGCATACACTAGTATGATCAAAATTTCTATGAATATCTTTAATTATGGTGTACTAAGAATGTCATAGTTGTTCTGGGGCTTAATGCCATTTTTTAGCACATGATAGGCTATACATGGCGGCCAGTATTATTGGTGAAGGAAGAAACCGGGAAATCACAGAAAAGAACCACCAACCCACAAGAAGCTACTGGCAAGCTTTCTCACATATTCACATTCGCTGAATCTTAGACTCAAACCCAGGCAGAGGTGAGATGGCAGTGATCCGTAATGGAAAGCGCTTTAGACCACTCAGCCACTCATGGGCCACTAAGAATGTCATTTGAAAAATGAAAATGTAACAAATTATATGACTTCTTATTAAAAGTTAATAATTTCATAATGTTGATTAAATTTTCCAGGTCCTGTACATCATTTTCGATCATAACACAAGCAAAATATATCAGTGTTTCATTTACCAGCTTTGATCTTGATTTTCTTAAGTTCAACAAACAGGGATCAATTGCATGGTATTTTCTGGTTTAAATAAAAGAGATCCTTGTTATAAGCAGGTTTGTGTGTTATCGAGAGAGTGGTGTATGTAATCGAATACCATATGGTAGATGATGGTATTTCAATTAGTCAGCTTTGTAGCAGATGCTTGTAACAATCTAATGAATCATTGAATAAACTGCTGCAATTTTAGAGCATGTGTTGTCTGAAAAATGTACCTTTAATAAGTTTTGTCTTGTTAGCTCCATTTTGGATAGAGTTATGACAATTTACTTTATGTAATTACACTAGATATTGCATGTAACCAGTAAAGCTTGAGAACCATTCAATGTTCTTTGATATAATTTAATTTTAACATTGTCTTATAGAACTGCATGTGTTTTTTATGAGGTTATGGATAGAGTTGTACCCTTATCAGGTAGATTTTTGTCTTCACAAATAGTAATCCCAATTTTGTGAGTTACTTTACAAAAAATTTTTTAATAACATGCAGTATTATATTCCATACACTTGTATACCTCTTCAAAGACAGCAGAATAAAATAATGGTGGGAAAGTATTAAATCAGCAATGACAGCTTTTAAAAATTCAGTACTGTTTATATTAGCAATAATAATAATAATAATAATAATAAAAATAATAATGTGAACATTTATTACATTTGATTCAGACGAAAACACTTGTAGAAATTTATTACATATAGAACAGATATTTCATTAAGACACAAACTGGTATAAATTTATTAGATATAATAAATATTTTATTCAGACATGAACTGGAAGTTTGATACATAACAGAAAATTCAATTCAGTCATGAAATGTCAACTACTGACACACACACACACACACACACACACACACACACACACATACATAGTATTAGAATATAGCATAACCAATTAGGTAGAAAATGCTCCCTTCACTTGGAAACTCGAAATGCACCTTGCAATCAGTATAGATTAAGAACTATTCAACATATTGTGATGGAATTAGTTAAGATTATGTCATTTACACTTGGATGAATTTTTTTAGTTTTCTTTCAACTGAACTATTTTGACAGAGTTATGGCCCTTATAATCAGGTTCATACTTTTGTTTGGGTTGTTGTTTGTAATCAGTGTATTTAAAAAAATTGTTTCACATATCAATTTTGGACAGATTTATGGGTGTTATTAATCAATTTCATTTCTTTACATGATATTTTGCTTTCATTGACAAGTTCTTAAAGGAATTGTTTTCATGACCTGTGGATACCCATATTATCTAAACTTAGTTTTTCCAAAGAAAGTTGTCATTTTTAAGATCCAAGGTGCAAATTGTTGTGAGTGGGTGTCCTTTTTTATTTTCTCATCACTAATAACCCAAGTTATTATTTTAATATTTTTATAATTATATTATTATTATTAATTATTAATTAATTAATATAATTATTATAATTATATAATATAATTATAATTATTATTCAGTTGGACAACCAGACCAATGGACCTGTGTTCCAGACAGTCCTGGCACCTATGCCTCCACCTAAATCTGTAGCTGCGGATAGTGGTAAGTGATTCTCACATTCAAACATAAATTATCTAGGGTAGTTCATTATTCAATTTCTTTTATTGTTTTGCCACACTTAAGTTCTGGACGCAGAAAGATATAATTAATTGTCAAAGCTGCATTGGCATAGATTGGATTATATGAATTTATCATGTTCATTCATATACACTGTACATGTACTCGTGTAACATATTTTATATGTATGCCTCATTAAAAATCTTCTGAATATATTTGGGCTTCTAAATTAAAAAAGGCAGGAGAACTTTTGAAAACCAGATGAGCTGCAGGCCTAATGTTTGTACTCTAAAGTGAAGCATATCATGTTATAAGGATGTGCATTCATTTCTTACTTTTTTTAATAAACATAGGTTGCCGCAAGATACCATACCAAACTTGATAAATATTTTGGGGTAAAGAAGAAATTAATTAGTGTTGAGGTCACTTGCACTTAAAATACGGAAAAGGCATTTTATCATGGGCTGAAAAGGTCAAAGGTCATTGTGACTGAAAGAAAATGTTTTTTAGACTAACTTTTCTTCCAGAGTTAGTTTCCTTTGTGAATGGCTTGCAAACTGAAGAAGACAATCAGTTTTTGAATCAAGAGGTTGAAGGTCAATATGACTGAAAGAAGAAAAATAGTTCATGCACACTAACATTAATTCTGCATCACATGGTTTGCTCATTTGGGTATAAATATGGCATCTATTAGTCAATAGTCCAGGACACTGTGAGTGAGAGAAGAAAATGGTTTGTGAAAAAATTCAGATTTGTTATTTAAAAAAGTCATTTCTTGACCACAGATCAAAATTGTAGCAGATCTGCAGATTCAGTGAGAAAGAATGGATTTTGTAGTCAAAAGGTCAAGGTCAAGGTCACTGTGACTGAAAGAAGATACATTTTGAATAATAACTTACTTTAAGCCCATGTACCTTGAACAAAATATGTAGAATGCTTGGAAGACACCTGTTGATTTGAGGTAAATGTCAAGGCTGTTCAGGGAAAAAATGGTTTTGCAGAATAACCTTTGTTCTAGAGCAAGTTTCTTGACCAAAGTTTGTGAATGATTTAGACTTAAAAAAAACCCATTAATTCTTGGTGTTAAGGTTAGATATCATAGTCATGGTAAAAAGTACCTTAAATTCACCTTAAGATTACATACCTTGATCAAAGTTCAAGGTCATTGATACCTGTTTATCAGTATCATTGATTCCTGTTGGTCATTTTTCAGATTCATACCATGCTCTGCTAATGTCTACACGGAACAGTGGGCAGGCATATAATGTGCCATTCACATGACTCTTATCTTTGCTTTGTTTATCATGATTTTATCCAGAAAGAAAACTTATTTATTATGGATATTTTTCATTGTTATATGACTCTTGTGTTTTCTATTTGCTGATATAAAATGTCATGCGATACAAAATTATCAGCATCATGCAGCTAAAATGACATTTTCACTATTCTCAAAAAAAATTTCACAGTTTTGCACTACTGTTAATTCATTTATTTTTATTGATATCATTTATCACGCTTTGTGAAAATTAATATATTTCAGTACTTAATTTCCTGGATTCTAAATGAAACCCTTTGTTTTCATAGAAGTTAGAATCTTTATTGGGTCTTTAATTTTGTGGTTTGTTGCAAACGTAAAATTCATAAAATTTGGTATTGCTCAGAAGAAAAAAAATGAATTCAAAGGACATCATGCAGAACATAAAAATTTTAGATCTTATCAGAGGTGAATATGAAGTTTTATGTACCATTAAGGCTGTCATGTTGACCATTATTCTGCTTCAGTCAATATGAGCTTTACTGGTTAATATAATTGAATATTTACCTCAACAAAATTCTGATATTGTGTAGTATTTATTCCTCAAAGAATCGTCCATTTGGAATTGCCTGTCTCATGCATAATCAATTAATAATTTTCTTCTTCTCATAAATCTTTTGCACATTTCAGTTCCAAAACCATTCACCGAGGTTAGTTTGATGGTTAGAAAACATGAACATAGCAAGGTCTCTCAAGTCAAGTACGTATTTATTCATAATTTTGATGACATGTAAATGCAAATATATATTCTTATATGATCCTGCTGGCTTAATTTTCATAGTCACATTAATTATTTGTAAATAAATCACACTAAGGCATTAGAATTGCACATGCAGCTTGAGTACAGGGTTTTCTTGAACCCATCATGTTTGATTATTTTTATCCCCTATCACAATGATGATGTTGCACAACTTTGATTAGGCATATAGTGTCCATTCTCCTTGGTCACACTTTTGTTACTGTTATGTGTAGGATTTTTTTTCAGGCCCTGTTATGGGCATCTGTTTTCTGTGAGCAAATTTCTAGCTTAAAACTGCTTTTTTGTTTTGATGTGTTAACTAATCATGTAACAGGCATATATTCTGTAGCTGTTTTTGAAAGCTTTTAGATTGTGGGAAAGACTCTTTCCAATCCACATAGGTCAAGCAATCTGTATACTCTTCTCCATTTCTGAAATGGTACCAGGGAAACAGAAACTGTCCTCTAAACATCACTCTTAAGAAATTTTATAATTTCCTAGAATAAGTGACAGCAATAGCAAGGAGATAAGGGCCGATTTCAGTCAGTTTCTCTTCTCTCTTTTCTGCAGAAATGTTGTCATGTTCTTGCTTTCGTTTAATGATAGTTTGATTATGGGAAGACTTCAACATTTCACCACAGTGTAGAAACATCTTTGCTCCAGGTACCTGTGGGTTTTTCACATCATCTCAGTGGGCCATAAAATAACATTTTTCAGCCTTCTTCCATTATCAAGTGTTCTTTTTTGTCCTAAAAGATCCAAACAAGGCAGCATCGATCTTTCTAATTTACAATGTGTGCATTTTTTTGAATGACATAAAATATGCAATCAGCTTTTTAGCAAGTACCATGATGCATGCTTTTTTATTCCACTTGTTTAGAACATTTTGTATCATTATAAAAAGCTATTATAAAGGTTTACAAAGTAATTATATTCCTTGGCAGGTATTTCAAAGTTCTTGTGCAAGAAATGCAGGTAAAGGTTGACCAGGGCTTCCTGAACTCTATCTTGGAACTTTTCTCGGTTGATGCGCCAGTATCCAGGGAACAAGAGGTACTATTTTGTAAGATGGGAACCAGTTAAATCTTAAATCCAAATGATATGACTTTTTTCAAGCAAGAATAGAAAATCCATTTTAATATTGTCGGCTTAAAAAAGTTCCATAATTCCAGTTTCATATTTTTATTCAATGTTATTCTTAGTATGTAATTGAATAATTTGATTTTACAAAATTTTGTGAGAAATTACTGCAATGATTACAGCATGAGGAATCAGGAAATACTATCGTGTAGTCAAAGAATGAACTTGGACGCTGTGAGATATTGTTAGCACAGTTTAAATAAATAAAATTGAAGTCTTGTTTTATTTCCTTGAACTTTAATTTCAAATATGTTCCCCCATCACATTACATTAGGAATATTTGCCTGCTGCCTCACAAATCTAGCCCTACTAAAAAAACAAAAGGTCTTTTTCCTCATATAGATAAAAAGGCAAGAACTCTTGCCATTACTCATCCTTGTCATTGCCAGGTGTCACTAGTTATTAGCTTGCTGCTGTACTGATGATGTGGAACAATTTAGCTCTGACAATCCATTTATTTTTATGATTAAATTGGAATGTCCAAAGTCCCGTTTGGATTTATTGTATGGTATAATCTTTTTTCTGCGGGTTGTATACATTATTTTTTACAATTTCTTCAAAATTTGATTGGTTTTGTCACCTTTATTGACTTCGTCTGTTTACGATCACATTATACCATGCTATCATTGACCTTAGGTTGTCATTACAAGTTTGGATGACTTTGACTATTTTTGCTTACTCTTCATTTTTTTTTTTATATTGGTGGGATAGAGAAACATACCTTCTTAGAGATTTGACTGCTGCAGAACTTTTTCAGTTCATTAAAGTTGCTTTCTATCAATGGTTCTTTAAACTTTTTTGTAATGCTGGTGAAAAAAATAATCATTGAAAACATTAATAACATACTGCATTGCTAATTTGTGCATTGTTCTTTTATATCTTGTGTAGTTTTGATAGAAATGTTAACTAAAAGCATCTGTTGATTGAATACTTGAAAGGGCATCTAAAATGTGGCACTGACTATTTTCACTTTTTCCATTAGTGACAGGAGTGATATTAGCAAGTTAGTAATATACTGAATCACTAATTTATGCTTTGTTTTCTCATCCCATGTTGTATCAATGAGATTGCCATCCATAAAATGCAAAAGTAAAGGAAGACAACCATGACTTCTTTATTGTGTGTACTAAATACGCATGGTCAGGGGAAGTCTGGAAGGCATCTAAAGGGAAGGAAAGATGGAATAAGTCAAGGAAAGATGGCATTGATGTCCTCAATATACATCACAGTTTAACTTCCATTGTGAGCCTTGTGGTTGATGCAGTCCCTACCCCTGAAGTTCATTATTTGCAGCTATTAGTCAGCAGCAAGAGAGGAGGATCATGTGGAAAGGGTACAAATGTCTGCCTTCGAGGAAATTTATAGGGTTTTTGCTACCTCCGAATGCCCTCCACTGTTACTCAAGACTATAAAGTTAAAGCTTTGGTAGATCTTGACAAGGTGGATGAGGTGCCATCCTTCCTGATATGACATAATGCATGTCTGCTGTCCACGTCACTTAGCCTTATCATGCCCTGGTTATATGAACAACCCCATTGCCTGCAGACAGCCTACCTGTGGGCCTGCCAACTCCTGCAATTTCAGGCTCATTGGATGTCACTATTCCCTTAGGTGATCTAGGTCATTTTGGAGAGGCTTTGGATTTTGTTTGTGAATCCCCCTTTCTTTTCTTTTCCCCCCCTTTATATATGTACCATTAACTTGGGAGAAGGGAGCAGGAGATAAGGTCATTCATCGAAAAGCAGGTGGTGGAGTTTGTGCACAGGCCACAGTTGCTGGGGTTTTGTTCAGGGTTGTTTTTTATTCAGAAAGGGAGGCAAATCATCCACCTCAGCCAATTCATTGCACCAATGAAATTCAAGATGGAGATGGTAAGATTAATCCATCTTTCCATCCAAAGGGGATGAATATGCTGTCAGTCTTAATCTGATGAACACATCATTTCATGTTCCTATCCACCCCATGTCTTGGAAATTTTTGCAGTGTGCTTACTGTATCATGTTTTATCAGTTCAGTGTCTTACCCTTTGGCCTCAACATCAGCCACTTGGATTTTTACCAAGGTTATAAATTTCTTCATTACCCTGTTGCAGTTGACTCATCTGCAATGTCTAGACAACATCCACCTGAATCTGGTATCTTCATGTTTGCATAATCAGGATTGATGAACTTGTTGAGTTTGTTTCCAACAGGACTTGTATTGCAGCAAGTGAGTTCTTGCAACAGTGTGACAGCAGACATGATCCAGCTTGGCTGTCTTTTTTGCATCCCTTTTGAATGATGCTGGTAGCACAACGGTGCTTCTTTTCGAGATGCCTGGATCAGACAGTCATGATTACGCCTGAGATACAATAATTCATTTTTTATATACTGGTGGGATAGAGAAACATACCTTCTTAGAGATTTTACTGCTGCAGAACTTTTTCATGGTTCTTTAAACTTTTTTTTAATGCTGGTGAAAAAAAATCCATGAAAACATTTGCAATGTCAGTGTCATCGGTGTATATTGTCTCATTTACCAGAAGTGAGTGAATTTTATTTGTGATCTTTGTGTTCCTCCAGTGAGATCATTGAAGAGTTTCTAAATGAAATTTGTGTAGCTCTTTTTGTTTTCAAGCATGACTGATACTAAGTTTTTTAGCTTTTGTAATCATACTTCTTATTTTATTTCTCCATACTTTATGTTGTGCATGGTTTCCAATTGCCTCGAATTGGTCTCATGTTTTCATAGCATCTAGGGTTTTAGTAATAAGCCAATTAGGTTGGATTTCATTCTTTCCTCGATTTACTTTCATGCTTAGAAACTACATTCAAAAATAAGTCAGTCCACATTCTCAAAGCTTCATCTGTCATTCGAATTTGGGATCTTATTCCATGGAACTTTATAAGGGTCATTGAGAAATTGTTCTTCATTAAAAATTTGTAATGATCTGTAAGTGATAGTTCTGTGTGTATTTTTCTTATTTCTCTTGCATTAACCTTGCTTGTCAAAAAATGTAGGATAGTGGTCACTAAGACCAACATTGGATACATTAATACAAGCCACATTGTCTGGTAAAAATGTGATCAATAAGAGAACTTGATATTACTGTTACCTTTATGGGCTCAATTAGCAGCTGGACTAGACCTAATGATTCAATAAACTGCATCCAGTTGTTCCTTATTTGAGTATTGAGAAGTCCCTATTTATATTGCAGAGTATATGTTTCTTTCTTCTGTACAAGAACATTTTCCATTTGTTTTAAAAAGTTATCATTCCAAATTGCTTTTGAGGAAGGTGGTCTTTAAATGAAACCAACTAGGAATTATTTTGCATTATTTTGAGAAATTTCCATCGAGATGCTCTCTCAATTTCATGTGATGCCAAGTCAATTTGCCTATCTGCATTTACATCTCTCCTAATATTTACAACATGCTATCTCTGTGTCCATGTGTAATAGTTTATTGTAGCCGTGAAATAGATTATCATTGTGGTTAGCATTTAATTTGGTTTCAATGAGTCCTAAAACATATATTATTTTCCTTGGAAGACAACATTAACTTAATCTGGTCTGTTTTTCCCACAATACTTGGTACTTTTAAGTGACCTATGTTAAATCCTTTTGTACTTAGTTTCATATCAATTATATATATATATGTCATCACTAAGATTGTCTCCATAATATTATCATTTCCATATTTAAATGTTCATATAAACATTTTCAAAGTCATATACAGACCCTGAAAATCCATTAACTTTTGTATTTACAATAGTGTCCATTGAATAGTTAGAGTCAAGAGTCGCACTTGGTACATTTAGATTTTTTACAGATGAAGCAGTGACATTCTCCTCTTTGCCAGCTTCCTAGTATGTATAAATTTGGCAGTTTCTGCGTTAATGCTACAATCGACATATCATTGCACATTCCTTGCAGATTTATTGTCTTGGCCAACACTCTATCCAAGAAAGGCCAAATCCTTCACATAGAACAGTCTTTCCATCGATCAATCTTTACTCTGATCTGTATGCTTTGGGGGCATCCAATGATCAACATTTTTGATAGGACAAGCAACTCACCTTTGTATCTCCAGTTTCAGAACCAGAAGCTTGGGCCATGATGCACTATCAATCATTTGGGAGGGGTGGTGACCATTTGCCTACCCTCCCCTGGTCTTGATACCAAAACATAATCCAGAAGGTACAGGACCAAAAATATAAGATGATCCTAATAGCTCCTCTCAGATGGGACAAGTCCTGGGTAACCAGTCTACTCAATCTAGTGATTGATTTGCCCAGGAAGATTCAGGCCAGCCCAAAGCTTCTCAAGCAACCATAGTTGCAGGTGTTCATCTATTGTTCACTTGGTTCTTATCAGGGCAGCCTTGTGAGACAAACAATTAAACCTTCAATTATGTAGAGAATCTCAAGAACAAAAAGGTCCACATCTCTGAAAGCTTAAGGGGTAAAAAGTGATGTATTTTCAGGAACTGGTACCATAAGACTAACATTGTCCATAAGAGCGCTTCAACCTTAGCCAACATTTTTCTCTGGCTCTTGAAAGAGAAACTTTTGGCTCCAATTTAAAAGGCCACTGCTCTGTGATATCAGAAACATTCTGGAATGATGGTAGATGTGATATTGGGCATGATAAAGACCTGTTAGATATTTTAGGCAGCCTCGAGTCCACACCTAAGCAAAATTACTATCATACAAAACATTGTTCTTTATAGCTTTATCTTCCATGTGCAGGGTAAGTGAACTACATGCCTTTTCCATGAACCCGAACTATCTTCAGTTCAGATCAGATGGTTCAGGTGTCCTGTTGTATCCAAAAATAGGTTACCATGTGTACCATTGAGTTGTCAGTTGACTGGTCTAGAGCAGCATATATCCAAGACCTTTTCATGCACTTAAGCACTACTTGAAACACACACACAGATGAATTGAGGCACACGCAAATGTGTCTTTCTTCCAGTGAAAGCCTGAAACAGGATATCACCCCTGAATCCCTTGCGTCATGGCTGAAATGTGTTGTGCAATATTAATAATTTTTATCTTCTTAACTATATGTAGATTTCAAAGATCAGGTGACCTTGGCTGTGTTGCTTATGCAATTAGGAGAACAGGTTATTGTTTGCACAGGTTATTGTTTGTACAGGTTATTGTTTGCACAGGTTATTGTTTGCACAGGTTATTTTTTGTAAAGGTTTTTGTTTCCACAGGTTATTGTTTATATTGGAAGCCTAGCTATTATTCCCTGGAAGGACACCTGAGGTAGAGGTTGAATGCTCAGCATTCCATCTTCCTGTTGCATATTTTATTATTGTAATGTTATTGAGGAACTAATTTGAAGCAAAAATAATAAATAAAATGTGTTTCTCTGAGAATACTTACCCGATCATATTACTTACATACCTCCTGATCACCCTGCTATGTGAGCACCCTTGGTAGTATGTCACTCAGCTAAAACCATGTGACAATTGGTGGTGGCAAGGGAGTTGTTTTCCTTTGTCTATTTTAGATAGCAAAAGACTTTTTCGTCTTTTAACAGGGTTATATTTTTGACATGTTCATATTCCTAATGTAATATGATTGGGTAAGTATTCTTGGAAAAATGGAAAAACATATTTACTTAAAAATTGCTTTCTTATGGCATATAAAATACTAATGTTTTGTGCTTTGACCTTACTGTATCTTATCTCTGAAATTTTTTAATGTATGTTTCCCAACTCAGCATTAGAAGTTTTTTCATAACACCATAATGTTTATCTAGTGGAAAAACACTGACTACCAAACTGAGAAGTTCTTGCTAGGGTTGTCAGATCAGACTTTACAAAAGTTGGGGCTAACATGGGTAAGTGAGAAAACCTGCCAGTAGCTTCTCGTGGGTCAGTGGTTCTTCCGGGGCTTTCAAGGGTTCTTCCTCCACCATTAATACTGGCTGCCATCTATAGCCTATCTTGTGCTGAAAAATGTCATTTTATCACAACAACAACAAAAGGTGGGATAGGATGGATTATGTGATTGTCTATTTGATTTTAAGCAGAGGACCATACATTTGTACATACATACATTCACAAACAGAAACTGGTAGCATATTTATTCATACAACAAAAGATCTAGTGATAAGACATTTTTAGCCATACGAGGTCAACACATCAAATTATTCAACTTGTGTTTATTTTGCACCAAATTGTTTACATAGTTATAGAGATTGTTAAAATAATTGGGAGTCACACCACAATCATGTAATAGCTCCATTGTGTTCAAATGATGTGTTATAGTGGGCTTGCACTATATCTCATGGTTGCAACAGTATATGCATAGCTTGATTATATCATGATATTACATTCAGTATGATAAGATAACGGAAAGCTACACTTTATACAAATTGAATGAGACCTGGCTTGAATTATATATTTAACTGGTTAATTAATGGTCCAGTTTTTTTATACATTATTTTAATTTAATAATAATATTTTATGATGCATTTATAATGTAATTATTCCATCTTGCTTCAGACCGAGCAATTTGGATCGGACTGTGACAAAGTGAAGCTACCATTACTGGATACTATGGGCATATCCTTGGCTCAGACACAGAAAAGCTTTTATGACTATTTGCACCTGTCACCACTCAAGGCATGTAACCTACATTGTTGCTCAAAACTTTCAAAGAAAATGGGGGACATTATATTGTGGCTGTCTCCCCTTCCTTCCATCTATCTATCCATCCTTCAATCCGTTCCACTTTTGTGATAGCGTAATAACTTCCTTCATTTATTTCTATGTTTAATCTTTCATTATCTTCCATGTTTAATCCTTCATTATTATAGGATTTCAACCAAATTTTGGATATTGTTTGATATTGAGACATTTGATCATCTTCTTTATCATTTAGTAGAGTTATTACCCCTCAATGTCAGTTGGACATGTTCATAATAAACAAGACTGACTAGATTGATTGATCATTGATTAATAATGAGAAATTAATTATTAAACAAGACTGACTAGATTGATTGATCATTGATTAATAATGGGAAATTAATTATTAAACAAGACTGACTAGATTGATTGATCATTGATTAATAATGGGAAATTAATTATTAAACAAGACTGACTAGATTGATTGATCATCGATTAATAATGGGAAATTAATTATTAAACAAGACTGACTAGATTGATTGATCATTGATTAATAATGGGAAATTAATTATTAAACAAGACTGACTAGATTGATTGATCATTGATTAATAATGGGAAATTAATTATTAAACAAGACTGACTAGATTGATTGATCATTGATTAATAATGGGAAATTAATTATTAAACAAGACTGACTAGATTGATTGATCATTGATTAATAATGGGAAATTAATTATTAAACAAGACTGACTAGATTGATTGATCATTGATTAATAATGGGAAATTAATTATTAAACAAGACTGACTAGATTGATCGATCATTGATTAATAATGGGAAATTAATTATTATTACACCTCTGTAAAACTTTTGATAATGTTAATCATACAATTTTACTCTGTATATTTTATTCGGGGAAGTAATTTGAGTCTGGCTGTCAGTAGATATTGATAACATAACCTTGAAATTTGAAGTTATGCATTGATGCTTGTATTCTAGAGCAGTTAATTTGGCCTGTTCCCATTAAAAACAACTTGTGTTCAGATCCAACAATGTGTGAATTAGTTTTTTATTTATATAATATTTTACTTTGAATTGGAAAGGTAATCATTTTGCTGTTTATATTTTCTGCTTGAATAATCAAAAACACAGCTGAATATAAATCTGTTTCCTCAATTTATTATACATAAGATCTTGCTTGCCAGTATGTTTGATCATAGAATATAAAGAAAATTTGCTTGCTACAATCTTGAGGCTGAATCATTTGTTGTGCACAGTGTTTGATTTGGGATGAAATTAATTCAAATTATTTTTCTCTGGAAATAGTAAGTGCTTTATAATATTCTTGGAAAGGACATTATTTGTGAATTACAATGAATTCAGACAAGGAAACCTTAGATTATATTACTGTGATTCAACCAAAGACTGTTGGCACATAATTACAACTTGGGTACATTAGTACATTAGAGACTACTGGCCATTACAAGCACATAACAACTCTCAGCATTGAAAATTATTTTGGAATACCACTAAAGTTTTTTTAGAATTTTCCTCACTAGGACTTATATTATCTGTTAAATTTTACAAAACTTGTTGTTTTTTTTTGCATTTCCATTGTTTTAAAGACCATAGAGTCGTACTGAATACAAGCTGTAATAAATACTAATGGTCATAAAATGGAAACGTTGGTTTCAGTGGCATGAAGTAACTGTGTATGTTAAAACAGGAAGTAAAGGGGTTATACTTGTCATTTCTTCAATGTCAGGTAAGGTCAGGTATCTTTCAAACTACAGGTATGATGGCATCACAGTTTACTCGTTTATAGTCTAAAGTGAATTCTTACATTGTAGTGACCTTTTCATATTTTGTCCTTTATATTTCACTAGGTAATTTTAAAATGGGTATCATGAAGACATAGGTATGTTTTTTTTTTAAATTTCAGATTCACTTGAGTTTCTCCTTGCAAGGAGGTGGAGGAGAGGGAGGGATGCAGATAAAAGCTCATGTTTTGAATGTCTTTCTTCAGAGCGTGGGAGTGGTTCTCACAGATGTCCAGGATGTTGTCTTTAAGTACATTTTTTTACAATGGCTTTTCTACCAAATACATCACAACTCAAAGTATCACTTTTACTATTGTTTTTTTGTTTAATTGCCACTGAATTTTGGCATATATATTAATGTTTAACATTTTGCAATTTGCTTCATTATTTATAGTCATTGAACTTCATGAAACTTCATCTTAAAAATAAAAACCACAAAAACAGCAAAAGCAGATCACATTAACCTACATTTTGATTTCAATCAGATTTAAATGATCAGGCCAATCAATGTTGGGTTGCAAAATAACAAGGTTGACATAGTATTCAGCAAAGCCTCTACATGTCATGCATAATTTATTGATAAATATGAAATAGAACCAATAGATTAAACCATATCTTTATTTCCTGTTAATTTTGAATAAATATGAAAAATAGAACCAATAGATTAAACCATATCTTTATTTCCTGTTAATTTTGAATAAATATGAAAAATAGAACCAATAGATTAAACCATATCTTTATTTCCTGTTAATTTTGAATAAATATTTGCTCCGCAACATTCCAGTCATTATCCTGTGACAAATATTTTAGAACTACAGAATGGCCATTAACACTTAATGATTGCAATAAATTATTTTTACATTTTTAGAGTTGTATATAATACAGTATTGCTGACATAACTGAAATCTGGTTCTCACAGAATTACTCACAGATTTCGATGTGATGGTCGATTGACTCTTTTCATGTTTTCATACAAGAGAATATTTTTCGATTATAGTGTTTACATTGAAGCCAAATTAAAGGATTAGAACGTGAATTTCACATAGCAATCCATTTAATTGTTGATTTTATTATGTTACCACCTGTTAGCATATACCAGAATTTTTCGTTGATCTCTGTTTCACCGGACTAATTAGTTAGTGTATTGACAACTATTTCTCTAAAGAAAAGACCAAACATAATGTGATATCTTATCAGAACTTGTGAATTTCACAATATAGATTCTGTCTTTATGGGCAATAATCACCATTTCCGATGATATAATGAGCTATTGTATTTCATGTATTTTTTCGTACCAATTAATTTTTCATACACAATGCAGTTATCAAAATAATTATTTAAATATATCATAATTTTTCGTACATATCACTTTGTATTATTTGAAAAATTAATTAAATTATAGGACAAAAAATTTCCCCTAAGAAGATTTAGTTTGTAAAAAAGATCAAAAATACTGTATTCCCATGTTTTTACAAAAATTATGATTAATAATTATTTTTTGTGACAAAAATTAACATAACATTTGGTATTATCAAGGTTCAATTTACCAAATTTTTATCGTGATTTTTTTTTCACGTTTAGGACATTTTAAAATTATTTTCTTTGGAAAAAAATCAGGAGCCATGCCGGACAGGACACCAAATTATAAGTGGGATTGCAAGTTTTTCTGATGTGAGTTATCGAAGGAGTGGTGTATATAAAAGACTGTTTTAGGTGTATCTAAGTACACATGTACTATATAAAAGACAGTTTGAAGTATATATAAGTATACATATACTATGTAAAAGACTTAAGTGTTTGTAAGTACATATGTACTATTTTAAAGACTGTTTAAAGTGTATGTAAGTACACACATACTATATTAAAGACTGAAGTTTATGTAAATACACATGTACTATATTAAAGACTGTTTGAAGTGTATTTAAGTACATGTGTACTATGTTAAAGACTGAGTTTTAAGTGTATAAAAGCCTGGAAGAAGAGAGGTCGGCTTATCTATGAAACAAGGTCTAGACTTGAAAATGGTTTTCTTGTTGACTACTGGTATATATTGTTTTAGTAATTGCTGAAGACAAAATCACATGCCTAACCTGAGTTCCTAGGACTTCTTGTGTGGAAACCCCTTGTAAAGATGACCATCAGTTCAATGGATTAGCCGTAAATAGATTTTCAATATGGCTTGTCTTATGGGTTTGCTTATGTGCAGGTCATGCACTTCATGTTTTGTCTATTCAGTTGGGGGTGGTTCAGCTTATACATAAAAGGGCTTGTATGTGAGCATATATAGTAAATAATGATTGACTTGGAGATGGAGGTAGGTAGGTGAAGCCTGGGCATTCATAAACTACAGTATGTTGTCACCTAAACAGAGCACCAAGCTTTCAGTTTTTTTCTTCAGGTTGGGCTTTTTTGAGAGGAATCACAAGTTTTACAACCAGAGTCAACTAGTGAGTCAGATGAGCACGCATTATGCTGGCCAGGTAATTATTGGAGATAAATCACAAGTTTTACAACCAGAGTCAGCTTGCATGTCACATGAACATGAGTTATGCTGGCCAGGTAGTTAGAGTGAAGCCTATCTAAAATGTACATTTTAGGGACCATACAGTTTTTTTATTTTTCAAAAGAGTTTTTTTATATAGCAGTTAAATATGTAGCTAAAATTAGGAAAAGAGGTTACAAAGTGCAGGTGTCCTAGAACAGATGTGCTTCATAAGAAGTTTTGAATGTAAAGCATTTCCTTGATATAAGACTCGTGATTATAACATTGTCTGTGATAAGGCCAGTATAGTCATGGATTCCATTGTATTGTCCTTCATTATAACACCTTCTGTTATAAGACCAGTATAGTCATGGATTCCGTTGTATTGTCCTTCATTATATCACCTTCTGTTAAAAGACCAGTATAGTCAAGGATTCCATTGTATTGTCATTCATTATAACACCTTCTGTTCTAAGACCAGTATGCTCATGAATTTCGTTGTATGGTCCTTAATTTTAACACCTGTTTAAAGACCAGTATGCTCATGGATTTCATTATATGGTCCTTCATTGTAACACTTTCTGTTATAAAATTAGTATGGTCATGGATTTTATTATATGATCCTTCATTATAAAATCTTCTGTTATAAGGCCAGTATGGTCATGGCTCCCATTATAGTGTCCTTCATTATAACACCTGTTATAAGACTAGTATGGTCAAGGATATCATTGTATGGTCCTTCATTATAACACTTTCTGTTATAAGGCCAGTATAGTCATGGATTCAGTCCCATTAAGGAGTAGTAAAATTATATGGTGGTCTCACTATAGGGAAGTATTTTCCTTGGTTCCAATTGACAGCATTATAATTAACTCCCTTTGACAGTATTTGAATCTCATTGACAGTATTATAATTGACTCCAATTGACAGTATTATAATTCACTCCCAAAGACAGTTTTATAATTTACTCCCATTGATAGTATTTGACTTTTATTGACAGTATTATAATTTACTCCCACTGACAATATTAAAATTGACTCCCATTGACAGTATTATAATTGATTCCCAATGACAGTATTATAATTGACCCCCATTGATAGTATTATAATTGGGTCCCAATGACAGTATTATAATCAGTATGTTCTGTATTCAAACGCTAAGCTTTGCAAATCCAGACTTTATTCTTGATTCTATAAGAATTTGCAAATTTAATTCTAATGATCAATATTAGGTGCTGATAATCAAAACTAATGTTTGCTTAAAAAAAACAACCCCAGCATTTATCTGTAAAATAATTGGAGAAGTAATTGGATAAAAGAATCTGATGAAGGCATTTCTATTTGGATTTTCCTGAATGTACTTAATTTTGGGAACAAAAGGATAAAATGTTTAACAAGTGTCTTACTTTTATGTAAGTCCATGAATTGCAACCTGCATCAGAACATTTTATAAAGGACATCCTCGGTTCTGTGTGACAGGTAATTTTAATGGTTCAAAAAATGTAGCAGCTTTCAAACATTTTAGTGGGTTTTTTTTAAAATTGTACACTGCTTCTATAGGACATTATTTCATTATTGCCTATATAACATTGTTATAAGTGTATTGTATCCATATAAGTGACATATTGTATCCATATAACACTAAAGGTGTATTGTATCCATATAACAGTGTGACAAGTGTATTATATTCATATAACAGTGTGACAAGTGTATTATATTCATATAACAGTGTGACAGGTGTGTATTGTATCCATATGTGTGATGGGTTTTGTATCCATATAACTGTAATAAGAGTATTGTATCCATATAACAAATTGAGAAATGTGCATTGTATCATTAAAACAGTGTGATGTGTATGTATCAAATCATAATGTTATGGATTTCATATTACTCAAGTAATTGCTTGAATTATTGTGCCCTGATACAGTTGAAATTGGTTAGATTATATATGACTGAAGAATCTTGTCACATTGGTCAAATTAAATAGAGCTAATTACGGGCCAGATTGAGCTAATTACGGGCCAGATTGTGCTAATTATGGGTCAGATTGAGCTAACTATGGGTCATATTGTGCTAATTACAGGTCATATTTTGCTAATTACGGGTCATATTGTACTAATTATGGGTCATTTTGTGCTAATTACGGGTCATATTGAGCTAATTATGGGTCATATTGAGTTAATTCTGCGTCATTGTGCTAATTCTGGGTCATATTGAGTTAATTCTGGGTCATATTGAGCTAACTATGGGTCATATTGAACTAATTATGGGTCATTGTCCTAATTCTGGGTCATATTGAGTTAATTCTGGGTCATATTGAGCTAACTATGGGTCATATTGAACTAATTATGGGTCATATTGAGCTAATTATGGGTCATATTGAGTTAATTCTGTGTCATATCGTGCTAATTCTGGGTCATATTGAGTTAATTCTAGGTCATATTGAGCTAACTATGGGTCATATTGAACTAATTATAGGTCATATTGAGCTAATTAGGGTCATATTGAGCTAATTGCGGGTCATATTGAGCTAATTATGGGTCATATTGAGCTAATTACGGGTCATATTGAGCTAATTACGGGTCATATTGAGCTGAAGAAATAAAGCTAAAGTTGAATCGTTGTGACCAAAATAAAAATTGCTAATTCCGGATGTTTCTTGCAGGCTATCAAGCAAATGTATGTATTGGTGTTAGGATTGGATGTTCTTGGAAATCCATTTGGTCTGCTGCGAGGAATGGCTGAGGGAATTGAAGATCTCTTTTATGAACCATACCAGGTACATATTTTCTTCTGTATAAAATTATTATCAAAGTCGGTTTTATTTTCATGCTCATGAAAGCAGAGAAAGGTAGTTATATCTTTTATGTATTGACATTGTCAATATAAACAATTTTAAGGTATACCTTAGAGATTTTGCAGTGTGAAAATATCTCACAGAATTTTTGACCATCTCAATTTCCCTCTCAGAATGCCATTTGTAACAAAAGCAACTTCTTTTTCAAGATTCATAAGATTATGTTGTTTTTGAGCCTAATATTGGTACAATGTAATAAAAATCACATCAGGCCTGACCTTATGAATATTCCATTCGATGGAATGTAATAAAATCATATCAGTCTTGACTATGAATACTCCATTAGATTGAATGTAATAAAAAATCATGTGAGTCCTGATCATATGAATATTCCATTAGATGAATGTAGTAAAAATCATATCTGTCTTGACCGAATGAATATTTCATTAGATGAAATGTAATAAAATTCATGTCAGTTTGATAGTATGAATATTCCATTTGATGGAATGTAACAAATCTGTCAGTTTTGACTGAATATTTTATTAGACAGATTGTAATAAATATCATGTACAGTCCTGACTATGTAAATACATTAAATGGAATGTAAATTACATCATTTCAGTCCCGACTATGTGAATACATTAAATGGAATGTAATGGACATTTCAGTCCTGTCTGCATGAATACATTAAATAGAATGTAAATTACATCATTTCAGTCCTGACTGCATGAACACTCCATGTCAGCAAGTTATTAATGTATAATAATAATGAAGTCAAATGACAGTTTGTCTGCATATTAATGTATAATAAATAGTGAACTCAAATAACAGTTTGTCTGCATATTAATGTATAGTAAATAGTGAACTCAAATGAGTTTGTTTGCATATTAATGTATAGTAAATAGTGAACTCAAATGACAGTTTGTCTGCATATTAATGTAAAGTAAATAGTGAACTCAAATGACAGTTTGTCTGCATATTAATGTATAATAAATAGTGAACTCAAATGAGTTTGTCTACATATTAATGTATAGTAAATAGTGAACTTAAATGACAGTTTGTCTGCATATTAATGTATAATAAATAGTAAACTCAAATGACAGTTTGTCTGCATTTTAATGTATAATAAATAGTGAACTAAAATGACAGTTTGTCTGCATATTAATGTATAGTAAATAGTGCACACAAATGATTTTTGCATATTAATGTATAGTAAATAGTGAACTTAAATGACAGTTTGTCTGCATATTAATGTATAGTAAATAGTGAACTCAAATGACAGTTCATCTGCATATTAATGTATAGGAAATAGTATAGTAAATAGTGAACTTAACTGACAATTTGTCTGCATATTAATGTTGAGTAAATAGTGAACTCAAATGACAGTTCGTCTGCATATTAATGTATAGTAAGTAGTGAACTCAAATGAGTTTGTCTGCATATTAATGTATAGTAAATAGTGAACTCAAATGACAGTTTGTCTGCATATTAATGTATAGTAAATAGTGAACTCAAATGACAGTTTGACTGCATATTAATGTATAGTAAATAGTGAACTCAAATGAGTTTGTCTGCATATTAATGTATAGTAAATAGTGAACTTAACTGACTTTTTGTCTGCATATTAATGTATAAAAAAATAGTAAACTAAAATGACAGTTTGTCTGCATATTAATGTATAGTAAATAGTGAACTCAAATGTTTGTCTGCATATTAATGTATAGTAAATAGTGAACTCAAATGAATTTGTCTGCATATTAATGTTTAGTAAATAGTGAACTCAAATGACAGTTTGTCTGCATATTGCATCAATGCATATGGATGACCCTCACAAGAAAAGAATTGCACAGAATTTGCTCAGATCTCACATTTAATTTACTCAGATCTTACAAATGTACAAATATCACTAAATATTTTTTCAAATCTCATCATCTTTTCCAAAGTATCACATTTTTTTAAATAGTATGTTATACCTGTATCTTTGTTCATTCATTTGTTATATTTACAATAACAATCTTTGACCTTTCAAAATTAGTTTCTCTATGCATCTGAAGAAAGTGATGATTCCATACCATAAAAATAGTGACTGTGACCTAATTTCCATGCTTAAATGACATATTTATCTTTGCATGTTACATGTTTAGTATATTGAATTCTATCTGACCTAATTTCATGAAAACTGATATGCAGATGAATCTCAAGGAAGTTATTCAGTTATACAAAACTAGGTCACAGAGACTTCATCTTCAGGATAGAGTTTCATTTGCACATGAACATTGGTATGTGGATGTATTTGAAAATTAATAACTCTGTCATACCAAAACTTTATCATGTTGACCTAATTTCTACCCTTGAGTCTTTATTTTTAGCTTTCAGTTTGTTACACCATTGGTATCTTGGACCTTTTGTCACTTTACTGATGAGAAATTTTATTTGGATGCATTGCAAGGAATGTTACTCAGCCATACTAAAACTAGATCACTTTGACCTGTTTTTCTTGAGTGAGTGATGTTTGCATTATCCATTGTCCATTGATTACACCTTAAATATGTTGGATACTATTTTGTTTACATATGAATATTGGTTTGTAAATGCAACCCCAAAATAACTGACAATAATATTTTTAGAAAAGTACAAAAATTATGCCACTGTGAGATAAGTTTAGTGCTTGAGTAACTTTCTCAGTTTCAGCGATTTGTTGTATACTTCATCTGTATTACATCTAGACAAATCTGGCTTTGTTTTTGGCTGTACACCTATGAAATTTTATTATGTAAATGAATCTTACTAAGCATTTAATTACATCTATATTTCCTGCCTCCATCATAGCATAGGGCTTAGACTAGACTAACAACCAGTGATTAGTAGGTTCTAATCATGTCAACACCAGCCAGTGGTTAATAGGTTCTAATCCTGTCCACACCAACCAGTGGTTAATAGTTTCTAATCCTGTCCAATTCCAGCCAGTGGTTAATAGGTTCTAATCCTGTCCACACCAACCAGTGGTTAATAGTTTCTAATCTTGTCCAATTCCAGCCAGTGGTTAATAGGTTCTAATCCTGTCCACAGCAACCAGTGGTTAATAGTTTCTAATCCTGTCCAATTCCAGCCAGTGGTTAATAGGTTCTAATCCTGTCCACACCAGCCAGGGTCAGTTTGTCATAGTGATTTTTGATGCAAGAAACTATCATTGCCTCAGCAACAGTCCTCAATACCAGTATTTGTGCTGTCAGCTACTCCAGATGTGTTCATGTTAGCGAGGCGATTCATGTGTTAGAGTTAGCCCATTGTTTCTTACAGTATCAAAATTTATATTTTCTCACCTGTCCTTTTCAGGTTGTATTCTTATTTATATTTTTTTTCTATTCATCAGGGAGCTATTCAGGGACCTGAGGAATTTGCTGAGGGTCTTGCTCTAGGAGTCAGGAGTTTATTTGGTCATGCTGTTGGTATGTTGATACGAAAAAAAAATGACGTTAAAAATGTTCTTCATAATTACCTTACCTGCTTATGTATAAAAAGTTCCATGTTGTCAAGTAGTATGAAGACAAAATAAATGTAATTCAGTAATATGAAAATATTCCATTGATGCTTCAAATATAATGTGTAACTTTGTATTTATAAATAGCAATAATCTTGAAAATAGGTTCCTGTGGAAAACGTGCTTTCTACTTTTACAGGCTGAAATATGAAATATGCTTTGTTTTGCCCTTAGTAGCATTAGCCTATGAACTTCTACACTGTGATAGATTGCTATTGATTAGTTTAAAAAACTATAAACTTTGACAGGGTAATAATTTACCCTTGGTTATTTCACAGCCTATAAACTTGCACAGAGTAATAATTTGCCCTTGATTATTTCACAGCCAGTAAACTTTCACCTGATAATAACTTGATATTGATTAGTCTACAATCAGCCTATAAACTTTCTCAAGGTAATAATTTACCCTTGATTATTTCACAGCCCATATATTTCCACATCATAATAATTTACCCTGGTTTAGTTTAGTCAGCCTATAAACTTCCAAACAGTAATAATTTACCATTGACTATTCAACAGCTATAAATTTGCACAGGATATTAATTTTCCCATGATTATTTCACAGCCTATAAACTTCCACATTAATAATAATAATAATAATAATAATAATAATAATAATAATAATAATAATGATAATAATAATAATGATAATAATAATAATAATAATAATAATAATAATAATAATAATAATAATAATAATAAAATAATAATAATAAGTCAGCCTTGATTAGTCTACAATCGGGGTATCTGAGTATATGCTTGTTACATGCCAAATCTATTTTTAAATATTTAATAAACATGTGTCTTTCAGTCTATATTTCATCACTTTTTAGGATCACTTATATCACTGAAAAATGGTAAATCTTAAGCATGTTAAGCAAAGTAAATACAACAGCAGTGGATGTATAGATCAGATAAAGGAGATTTGGTAAAAATAATAAACAAAACAAACTCAGTATCTCATATTTTTAGGAATAAGCAATGATATGAATGACAATGATATGAATGACACAAAGAATGATATACACTACATAAATATTGTATACTATACCAGTTTGTTCAGTAAGCAGCCTGTGAATTACAACTATTTTACCTTTATAAGAATCAGAAAATATGCAAATGCAAAATACACAACATAAAAACAATGAAAGTTGTTTATAAATGGTAATTGACATGGTATTTGAAAAGTGCAGATAATTGCTGCAGGATATATTTAGTGTCTAAACATATCTCAGTACCAAACATTTTTTTAAGAGCATACAAATCATAGTACATGAAAAAAATACATTTTTGTTGTTCCAAGACTTAAAATCATTACAGTAATTATTTTAATGTAAAAACTTGAGTTTTAATATTCTGTTTCTCATGTAATGCTAAAGGTTTTGTGTTACTCATTGATGTTGCTATGGGATACTGCTAAGTATGGTGAACCATTTTCCATTTTAATTATGTGATACTGTCATGAAACTTATAAAGTTGGTGTTAGATGATAAGTCTTGATTGAGCCAAGCCTGTTCTGGTTTCTGCTGGTTTTGCCTGTATGGTATAACAGCAGTTATGGAAATGACTGCATGATGTAAATGTTAAATTTGATGTACAATTTATCTTTGCTTAAATTTGTAAGGAATCTCAAATGCAAGTACAATTCTCATGTGACATTATTACAAGATTTTTTTTTAAGGCAAAGACTTGAAAATTTTCTCAGAAGTAATTGATGTAAATACATGCTTAGATGTCAAGTCTATCTGCAAACTGTACAGACCCAGATCTGCCATTGTATAATCAGGGTTCCCACACTACTGGGAAATTGGGGGAAAAGTCGGGAGAAATGAAAAATTGTTTCCTGACATTGAAAAGTCCTTGAATTTTGCAAATATTGATGAAAGTTGGGAAAAACATGGGAATTTTCCACCACCACTTGATGCCCGAAACAATCATGTAATTGAGTCATAACTTAATTGATCATGAGTTAAAATTTTGAGTTCTAACCAGATTGTTCAGAGAGTTCATTATGGATCATTTTAGGTGCTTGCAATAAACATATGCAGAGTCATTCCAAATGCTCAGTAAATTCGATTTGTCTAGTGGACTATTATTTTCAAAGTCAGCTCTATATCCTTATCTTTCCTTACTTGGAAGGAATGAAAGCCAGTTTATCATTTCAACAGGCCAACAAACATGGTGTTGGCAAAGCATTGCTGCTTATAAGATGGCCTAGCAAACTTTAAATGTTACACTGGGTATCACATGCATGAAATTGATATGAAAATTGATTATTTTCTCAAAAATTGTGAGTGTTAACATTTTTGTCTACGGCGTTGATGAAATATGACCTAATACTTGCAATTTGTATTACTAGTCGCATGAGTACACAAAACTAATGACCCACACTTTTAAATATTGTAGAGAAAATTTTTTACAAATATATTTCAGGGTTAAACTCTTTTCATTACAAAACAAGATTCTAATTATTTTTTTAAAATGTTAATAGGAAATGTTTACTTTCTATAATTTTTTTAGAATTAAAGGAATTTTTATTCTGTACATTAAAATGACCTTACCTGCCAATTTATCAGAATATAATCAAACTTGTTTCATGTGATACATTTTGAGGTTTTGTACAGATCAATTTTTCTGACTTATAAGTTTTGGGGAGTCTTTAAAGAGAAACATCTTTAAATTTAGAAAATGCATGTTTTATTATCTAAAATGTTCTTTAATTCCATTCAGTAATCTTATGGTCATATGTGAACCTTGAAATAATTAATTTCGTGCTGGAAAACCCTGGAAATTTATCTTTAGAAAAGCATGGGAACTATGTAAAATGTGCTAGCAGATCTGACTTTGTGCAAATTATTGGGAGTAGTCAGTAAAACAAAACAAATTACATAGACCCTGATCTGCCAGCACCTTGTATGATGGCAGATAAGGGTCTGTTTTGTTTGCGGTGAGATTTGACTTGTATGTCAGTATATGTTGAGTGTTTTTCCATTTTACTCAAGACTTTTCTGGTATGTCGGACAGCTGTAAATTTTCTGTTTTATAAATTTGTTTATGCTTCAGATGTTTTGGACAAATTTTTTGATGCACTCACAGGAGTTACAGTTTGCAGGAAGAAGCAGAAAGAATTCTTATAAGATGTAATCACTGTTAAACCATTTCATTTTTTTCTTCAAATCCTACAGTTTTAAATAGAGGATAACTTTTTTTTCCTTTCATTGGTTTTTATGTCCTGATTATAATATTTGACTTTTAAAAAAATACAACTTTAAAAAAGCATGAACATAAATAAATATCAGTGGTGGAAAAAAGTATTCAATCATATACAGTTTTCAAAGGGAAAAGAATTGATTCATATTCAGTGAAACATTATCAAACTGAAGAGTTTGGTGAAAACAGTGAACTTGCCTATCAGTAAGTTTGGTATCACATATAAGGGTTAATGATCCTAAATATTGCTGTTACAAGAGTAAGCCTTGATATTTGTTAAAATTACCTGTTTGGAAAAAAGGTCAGGTAATTTTTGACTGATACTTTTACCTAGGTGGAGCTGCTGGTGCTGTATCAAGAATTACAGGAACCTTGGGTAAGGGATTAGCAGCTCTCACTCTTGATGATGAATACCAGAAAAAACGCAGAGAAGCTATGAACAAACGGCCAGCAAATGTTGGGGAGGGATTGGCCAGAGGAGGAAAGGGTCTAGTTATGGTAAGCTATTATTTCCAGATATTTCACATTGCATCATTTATTTCCTTAGTTATTATCTTTCACTGCCAAATCCTTTATCAGAGATATTTGTAGATGAGTTACTGAAGAGCATATATTTACTGACTTATAAAATCCCAGTAGAGTCTATTTCTGCATGGTTGATTCCATGTCATTTTTCCAAGAAAATATTTACAAAATAAAAATTATAAATTCAGACTTTGGAAACTTGTGAGTTGGTTATTTGGAGGAGGGTTAATGAATTCCACTTTCATTTGTATGGTTTGTAGCAGATGATCATAAATGCAGATTTCTGTCATTGGCAGTAATTATTAGCAATGCATAGTGGGTAATACTGGTACAGTGTTACAAGTTCACTAGTTCTTTTATTATTAAAAATTTGTGGAAGTGATAACCTAAATACCAGTCATACCCATGATACCTTGCAGAAAGTTGCCCACAATGATTTGTGAAGATGGTGCCAGTTTACAGCTGAATTTTCATTTGGTCATCACCTGCTTAATGTCAGAAATTTAACTAAAATAGAAATTCATTTACATGTGTAATGTAATTGAGCCCTTTTGTTGTCAAGGTTTATATTATAATTTTAATTCTAATTTGCTGCAGTAGATTTCAAGAAAGTTTTAAGGCTGTCTTTTTCAACCTCATAGAAAAAACTTTTTTTACATCATTGATCTAGACACCTATATGGTATAATATGTTATCAAACATGGTTACTGACACAGAGGTTTCAAGATATTGATTCGAGTCAAGGACAAAAATTTTGAATTTTACTAATGAACTTATCTTGAAATAAGACGTCAAAGGCAGAGGTTTTTTTGTAGCAAAGTTTTTGAGTTTTTATTTCTTGCAAAATTGCTGTTCAGTTTTCAGTGATATTGTATGTCAGGCTCTTGCCAATGACAGCTTTGCTCATAAATCACCGCAGTTGAGTATTTTGGTAATTTGTGTAACTTTTCCAAATTATAATAATGTCAGACATTTTCCTCAGCTATCATGTATTTGTTGTGATTGTTGAGATTCTTTCATTACAGAAAAGAATTTCAGATAATTATGTCATTCAAGTCAAATGGCAGACTTTTGCCATGCCAATAATAGTCTTGCATGATGTTTTTAATATTGTGATATGCTTTCATATGTTCCACCAACATATATTTTTATTCTAGCAATGATTTCAGTAAAACTGTCAACCTGAAATATTTATTGAAAAGTATAAAGATTACTAGAAGGCAATTACATGCTCATTTATTGAAACACTATGAAAGGATGGAACTGGGTCTGGTATGGGACTGAGACTGGTATGCTTGAAGTAGGTCATTGTGATCTATGTTTCACATTCTAGTGACTAATTTACATGCAGACAAGCTTATATATGTGTTTATGAAGATATGCATAATATATGCTTATTATACACAAAGTGTATTTGATCATTTCAGGGAGTATTTGATGGTGTGACAGGAATTGTTTTGAAGCCAATTGAGGGAGCACAGAAGGAAGGTGTAGAGGGATTCTTCAAAGGTTTGTAGGAATTATTGAAAATGAAACTTGCTGCAAGGTTGACAGTAATTGAAGTCCTTTTTATGAAGACAATTGAAAGTGTTTTGTGAAAATTACTTTTATCTGACCTCAGTGGTTTGTGATAATGGAAAATCAATTTTATCTGACCTCAGTGGTTTGTGATAACAGAAAATTACTTCATATGAATTCAGTGTTTTGTGACAACAGAAAATTACTTTATCTGATCTCAGTGTTTTGTGACAACAGAAAATTACTTTATAGCATCTCTAGAGGTGTAGTTGTGTTGGAATCCTTATGTACTCTCCATCCATCACACAATTCTGTGTGATTATATTGGAATCCTTATGTACTCTCCATCCATCACACAATTCTGTGTGATTATATTGGAATCCTTATGTACTCTCCATCCATCACACAATTCTGTGTGATTATATTGGAATCCTTATGTACTCTCCATCCATCACACAATTCTGTGTGATTATATTGGAATCCTTATGTACTCTCCATCAATCACACAATTCTGTGTGATTATGTTGGAATCCTTATGTACTCTCCATCCATCACACAATTCTGTGTGATTATATTGGAATCCTTATGTACTCTCCATCCATCACACAATTCTGTGTGATTATATTGGAATCCTTATGTACTCTCCATCCATCACACAATTCTGTGTGATTATATTGGAATCCTTATGTACTCTCCATCAATCACACAATTCTGTGTGATTATATTGGAATCCTTGTGTACTCTCCATCCATCACACAATTCTGTGTGATTATATTGGAATCCTTATGTACTCTCCATCAATCACACAATTCTGTGTGATTATGTTGGAATCCTTATGTACTCTCCATCCATCACACAATTCTGTGTGATTATATTGGAATCCTTATGTACTCTCCATCCATCACACAATTCTGTGTGATTATATTGGAATCCTTATGTACTCTCCATCCATCACACAATTCTGTGTGATTATATTGGAATCCTTATGTACTCTCCATCAATCACACAATTCTGTGTGATTATATTGGAATCCTTGTGTACTCTCCATCCATCACACAATTCTGTGTGATTATATTGGAATCCTTATGTACTCTCCATCCATCACACAATTCTGTGTGATTATATTGGAATCCTTATGTACTCTCCATCAATCACACAATTCTGTGATTATATTGGAATCCTTATGTACTCCATCCATCCATCACACAATTCTGTGTGATTATATTGGAATCCTTATGTACTCCATCCATCCATCACACAATTCTGTGTGATTATATTGGAATCCTTATGTACTCTCCATCCATCACAAAATTCTGTGTAATTATATTGGAAACCTTGTGTACTCTCCATCCATCACACAATTCTGTGTGATTATATTGGAATCCTTATGTACTCTCCATCCATCACACAATTCTGTGAACATGGCTTGTCTGATATTTTCTGACAAAATGCCATAACATTTTCATTAAAAATTATTAAAGATCCACATTTTTAACAGAATTTATTGGCCTCTTTTTGCCCTAATTGGAATTTAGTGTATGACATTTTGCGCATGCAAATTGTCTGATAGTTTAGCAAATTGTCTGATAGTTTAAAACTCTGTCTTCATCCAACATCACTTTCAGACTACATTTTGTGTTTGGGTTATTGCCAATTAGGTCCTGTGGCTTTATGTGTTGTGCTTGAGCTATTACCTGTTTGGTCCTGGTGCTATATGTATTGTGTTTAAATCTTGTAAATACAACTACCTCTTGATGGATTGCTATAAAATTTAACTTCGTAGTCATCATGTGATATGTATTCATAATGACTTGTCATTGTGGTCCAGTAAATTTTGTTAGAGTTGCTTCCCATTTTGACTTGAGACCAGTTATAGTGTGTGACAGCAGCTAGAAAAGAGCTATTGCCTTATTTGCATGTTCATCAACTTAAAGATGTAAATATCAACAAAACACTGCAATCACAAGGCTTGTTTGAGTCATAGATCTTTTTGTCCTTTGATTGAATAGTGTAAGATAATTTTTGTGAATGCAACTGGTATGGTAGTTTCCTTTTGCATCTCTGTGAATCTTGGTACATAGTATGGTTATGATCTGAAGACACACATATTGATAATTCTTTGTGCTTCCATAATTTTTTAAGAGTTATTGCCCTTCTTGCACTTAACAGCTGGATGCAGCATATAAGCACATGCAGTTTTAAATGATTAGCTTGAAAACTTGGGTATTGTCAGAAGAGAATCATTGTATAAAAAGAAAATCATTGTATTAAAAGATAGTCACTGTATTGAATCATTGTTTTAAACAAGACTCATGAGAGTAGGGGGTGGGAGCAACAGAAAAAATTGCTTACCATTCTTTTATATATATATATATATATATATATATATATATATATATATATATATATATATAGTATTTTGTATCCTCCCACGAGATGAACTATTATGTTGCAATAAATCTGACATTTTGCAAACTATACAAAAACAAGACCAGTTCAGTGACACATCACACAGGTTTGTTTTATGTTGTTTTGGTAATTTATGAAACAATTGGAATATGAAGAAGTAAATGATAATGAATCTGATATCTTTGTTATTAAATAATTTCTTTGAGGTCATACAGTTTCCTTTTATTTCTCCAGGTCAACAAATGCTTGTTCCTTTACTGCAGGAAGTCATAGCATGATATGATGGGATGTCTTGTATTTCCCTAGTATACAAATTGAAAAATGAGAAAAAAGAACTTAGATTATTGCCAATTAAATCCAGAAATAATCCTAGAATTAAAGACACAAGTCCTGAATAAAATTCAGTTCAAGTCCCGAAGAGATCCAAAATTGAAGGCAATGATGTGTCTGTTATGGTCTGCAAAGTGCTGATTTGTCATCAGTCTCTTGTTGAATCACATAAATATTATTCCAGGTTTGAATTCAGTATAAATTCCAATGAATGTCTTTATCCATGAATTTTGTCAGAACACATTTGTATTTCTGGAGTAAATAATCACTTTAATTCAATAATTTGAAGAAAATAAAATTCAGCCCAAACTTAAAGTGCTAGATGTTAAAGCACAACTGGTAAAATCCTTAGTCATAAGATAATATAGATCTCTGCTTGACATCAATGTCAAAATTATAAATTCTATTAACACAGCCATTACTTAATGGAAAAAAACTTTGTAGAATGATCTAATGAGCCTTGTTTATTTACCGCATAACAACCCTTTAAATTCACATGGGACTCTCCAAAACCCTGATCAACACATTTACTCCTTGTTTACCTGAAAAATAATTAAGTTAATAAGCTCATACACAGAGATTAATAAAGCTATTTTTAGTTGTTTACATAAATGAAATAAAACAATTAAGTGTCAATGGATTTTTCTCACAACTGTCAGTAACCATATTGCTCATGAAAATGCATGAAACAAAAAAGAAATACAAAAAGTTAATCAGGTCGAGCAGAAATGTACTCAGTTTTGGACAAGGTCAAATCCAGTAAACAATCTTACATTACAAGAACATTCAATGAAAAAAAAAACATTTTAAAGTAAGAAACAAACAATTAAATTAAATATACATAACAGTATATATATATATGTATATATATATATATATATATATATATATATATATATATATATATATTATAGTACAAATTGGAGATAAAAACATAGCACTTAATTATGTTCACAGAATACTGCAGACTTAGTTATGATGGTAGATTGGTAGTCAACATAACATTTAGGATCATTTCTTTGAAATGAATTAAAAATAGAATAAAACATGAATTTTACTTGACAAAACTTATTTAAATTGGTTTTAATTTTTTAAAGTGCAGACACCAGTAGGCATTACTAATATTTTCATGGATCTAACTATTGTTGAATTTTGATTTTGTTATTTGCTGTTTCTTGAGATTTTTAATATATATATATATATATATATATATATATATATATATATATATATATATATATATATAGTAGAACCTATTCTCAAAGACCATCTCTCTTGCCAAAAAGTATGGTCTGTCAAGACAGATGGTCTCCCATAACAGGTCACAATCCTATATAATCAACAAATTAATGCATTAAGAATGTAGCCTCTCATGACAGGTGGTCTCACATAACAGTTGTCTTTCAAGACAGGTTTTACTATATATATATATATATATATATATATATATATATATATATATATATATATATATATATATATATTATTTAAAATGTGACTAAGGGCAAAACAAAGCCAATTTGTCCTTGACCCTGCTTTAATTTGGGGTGTAATTTGCAAGTCAGATCTGCCTGAATTGGTGACTTGTCATCAGTGAGTCTAAGTTGAACTGGAAAAATAAAAAGACTTATTTAGATGAATGAATAGATAAAATTACAAAAACATCCCTGTAAAAGTAGTAATATTATTGTTTGGAATATGTCTCCTATTAATTAACAACTTACATTTGTTCTAATTAGATCCATTCAATTCCATAATGCTTGACATTTTATTGATAAATTCATAAATTCACTTGTAGGTCACAGATCAATTAAAAATGATCCAATTTACAATATCCCATAATATTTTAATTCTACACTTCTTATAAGGAAAAATTGAATGTTAAGTCCACATTTTGTGATTCACATTAACATATAAATATCACTTTCTAATAATATCTGCCCAAAAGTCCAAGAATTGATCCTCATTGTCAGATAAAGTTTTGAAATCATTGGTCATTGTCTAGTCATTGTTAATCATTGTGTCATCGTAACATTGTCAGACTCCGTTTCCTTGACTTTACTATCATATGTAGAGTTGGAGCTTGAGCTCAGAAACACTTTGATTATATGGTGTGAAATTATTAAAAGATCACAGGCAGATAAAATAACCACCATCTCCTACTTGTTGGCACTGAGCAGGTATCAAACTGATGGCTCAATGAAGGATAGTCAGGTGGGAATACAAAAGGAAGCAGCCATTACAGGGATTCAGTGGATGATGTAGAACTCTGCTGGACACTGAACATCTACATTTTTGTCGTGATTGGGAATAATCACTTGGGAATTAAATTGAACTTTTGGAAAAGAACAATGCGACTAAAAAACTTTTATTGCATCAAACACAGTATTTTTTCTGCAATATACAAATATTAATACAAAAAACAGTTAGTACTTGCTCAATAATGGAAGCAATATACTTGCTACTAAACACCTATGGTAAACAACATTGACAGACACTCTGCTTGTGGTGGGTAATACTTAATTTACATGTAATTTTTCAGATTATTAAACTCCAAAAAACTGGAGATAGAAGTATAGTGTAAATAATATCTTCATGAAATGGATCAGTCCAAGGGGATATCTTATATTCATTTTGCCACTCTGTTGTGGCCTAGTCGTTAGAGCATCTGCCTCAGATGCGGGAAGTTGTTGGTTCGATCCCTGGCCGAGTCATACCAAAGACTTATAAAAAAAACTAGTGTTAACAGCTGCCTCGCTTGGCACTCAGCATTAAGAGGTTAGTTGATGGCCTGGTGTGAGGATAATGTGACTGGGTGGGACATCATGCTGCATATCTTCTGCTTGATGGCCCAGTGCTATACATCACTATAAACTGCCACTCTGCTGACATCATAGTGATGTGACTAATAAATTGTGAGAGCTATGTTACAAATCCAAATCAGACACACACACATTTCTGAATGGGAACAGTGGCATTAAAACATAAAAGTATTTGAATTAAGAATATTTTTGATTACTGCAAACATCTCAAGTTTCCAACATTACTAATAAATTTGTCTAAATTTGTTTGCATATCAATCTTATAACATGACCTCTACACCGCATGTATCAAATTTCTAAGTATATACAGTATGACCTGTTAAAAGTTGCAATATTTTATAATGTTGAATCAGATTTCCAGGCACTACCACCATTTGCAATGATAAAATGAGAAATATATTGAAGTTTCATTTACCTGTTTACTTTTTGTTATAAACAGATTTGGGAGTTATTGGTAAATGTTGAGCAATAATTGAAGACATACAGTAGAATGAGTGAATTGCAAGGGGTTATGGAAAATGTTTTCATTTAAACTATATTTTGTTGACAGTGGTGAAGTGGTTTGAAGGATTTATTACTAAGACTTAATTATTACTTCATTTAATAAAGGACGTCATTGAATCAGAATTTATTATAAACATATTCTACTGTACAATATCTGTTTTTTTCCTTTCTTTTCAGGTATTGGTAAAGGATTGGTGGGTGTGGTGACTAGACCTACCAGTGGGGTTATAGATTTTGCCAGTAGTTCCTTTGAAGGAATAAAAAGGTAACATTTGTTAAATTTTTTTGAAGGAAAATTAGACAATTTATGAAATATGATTTTGCAGCAGTATGTATCTGCTTTACTATTATGCAGATTAGAAACACAGATTTTTTAATTATTCCCAGATGCCAAAAAAGGGTCACTTGGAAATGGCATCTGCAGATTTTATTGTCTTCAGTGGATGACCCCTCTGTTCCCTGGTGAGGTCAGGATCTCTTTCCATGTTTTGGAAGACAACTGTGCATATGCGGCAAGAATGTTCCATGATTCTGGTTTGGAGATCATGGAGATGAGCAGAGCTATTTCAAGGTGGTGTTCCAAATGAGTGAGCAAACTAAGCCTTCTCATTAAAATAAATATGATGTGGGGTCGTCCATTACATCATTGTCATTGGACTAGTCTCTGACCAGAGACAATTTCCAAACACCTGACACCAATCATCAGTAATGCACCAGTCACCAGGCTTCAAACATCTTTCCACGATAAAGATATTTCTTCAGGAAGAATGCCTCACGATGGAGACTATACCATGGTGAGGAATGCCATAAGAGCCTGCAACTGGGCATTCTCCATCAACCTTCACATCCCTATCTTCTCTCCTTGCATATGCCCCAAAATCGTTTACTGGGGTAGTTGTAGTAGCTACAACTCACTTTAGGTCATTAGGGAATCGTATCCTTCAGTATTTTGATGATTGGTTGATGCACAATAACCTCATAAATTTTCTTCAAACATCTTTCCCTCTGTTAGTCAGCAGTGACCATTCTGTGTTGTATCTCATTCCTTCCAAGGACTCTGTACATGCATTGTCTTATCAGCCTTGGAGGGATCATGACGTCCAGATAGAATCAACCACGGACCCTCCATCAGCTTGGTCCACACAGAAACCCTATATCAGCTTGGTCTACACATGGACCCTCAATCAGCTTGGTCCACACAGGGACACTATCAGCTTGGTCTACACAGGGACCCTCCATCAGCTTGGTCCACACAGGGACCCTCCATCAGCTTGGTCCACACAGGGATCCTCAATCAGCTTGGTCCACACAGGGATTCTCTATCAGCTTGGTCCACACAGGGACCCTCTATTAGCTTGGTCCACACAGGGACCCTCCATCAGCTTGGTCCACACAGAGACCCTCTATCAGCTTGGTCAACACAGGGACCCTCTATCTGCTTGGTCCACACAGGGACCCTCCGTCAGCTTGGTCCACACAGGCTAGACATCACTGTAAACTGCTATACTGCATACATTGTAGCAATATGACTGAAAAATTGTTAAAGCTACTTTGAAAATCCAAGTCTCACACACACAAACACACACAAAAACACTATTGACACTTCCATCAGCTTCACTGCTCTGCCTCCACTCCACCCTCACACCACATTAACTATTGAGAGCGGCAAATACTTGATCTAGACTATATTTGACTGACCAGTGAATTTTAAACACATTAACTTGGTGTATTTTTTTAATATCAGGTTGTAATTATGTGAGCACATAAGTGTATGTGTTGATGATATTTGACAGTGTTATTTTTACCATCTGTTTTTTTTTAAAGCAGTGTTAAATGCTTGAAAAAAAAATTTTTTAATTTCATTTATTCAAATTTAAATTTCCACTTATTTTAAACTTATTGTAAATTGTATGCTGTCAAATTTGGAGAGTGGGGGTGTGAGCATACAACTCCAAGTCCACACTAAAAATCACTCTTTTTGACTATAAAACAAACCTTAACACTGCATGAGAGGTTGACATGTATAGTACGAAAGCAGACCTGCCACTCATCCTGATTTGCTTGGAATCATAACTAACTTTTTTAAAATTCAGACTTTCAGATTTTTTTTTACCTGGAATCCTAATTTTTTTAAAAGTGCTGACAAAAAAATCTAATGATTTATGATGGCTTCACCTCCTTCAAAGAGAGTAAATGATATGCAAAAATTCTTCAAGAAATGTATCATGGTCATACCTTGAAAAAGTACCATTTTCCAATTATCATCTTTTATGCAGATATTTAGTGTGTTAATTGAATTAACTTTAAATATCAGCATAAAGCATGAAAATAAGAAAATAATAAATTTTCATCATATGAATGTAGCATATGTTTTTCACAGGATAAGATAGTGGAGATATCAGTACCTTTGTAAATGTTTGCAAATATAGGTTGCAAAAACTGTTCCTGTTTTTTATTCTTTTTTATTCTTCAAATCTTTACTTTTTTACTTTGTCGTTTTCATTTGACTCATTGTGACAGGTTTGTGATTGAATGAACTTATCTTAGTCGTATTTTCTTTGAGGTAAATAGACCTCCTTATGTACTTCAGATTGGTTAATGATAGGCAAGGTTGTTTTAAAACCCAGGTATGACCTTTTACCTTGCAATGTGCACCTGTTTGGTTATGTGCTAGATTACTCTGATAGTCATACCTGGCCTTTTAGATTATGTCCAACCAGCTTTAAAATCATGTTTTTAAAGATATTTACATACATAATTAATTTGTATCAAACTAACAGATTTTTCTGAATTACAGAATAGCAGAAATGTCGGTAGAAATTCACAGACTACGACCCCCAAGACGTTTCCACAAAGATGGGATCCTGAGGCCTTACAACTTACAAGAGGCTGAAGGCTGTTCTATACTCATTGTAAGTGGCAGTGACTCGTACAAAATTAGCATTAAATATATTGATTCCTTTACAGAAATTATCCTGAAGTGGTATAGGTTAAACACTTTTAGTTATCTTGTTTATTGATTTCTAGTTTCCTTGTTTGTTGATTTCTAATGACCTAGTTTGCTGGTTTCCAGTTAACTTTGTTTGTTGATTTCTGGTTACCTTGTTGATTGATTTTATAATCATGTGTACCTGCTTGCCCTCAGTTTGAAATCAAGGCTGCCTGATTGTGGGATTGCCCCATTTTTGTGACAAACATTTGCAAGAATGCAAGTTTAAAGGATAAGAAATTATGTAAAAGAAATAAAAATTCCTTAGTGTCTGATAAAATGGTACACAATAATTATAATACAAATGCAAAAAATTCAAATGGTTTTATCTCTTGAATCAAAACAAGTCACAATCTCCATTTTATAATGGAGTACCATTCAGCTTGGTTTATATTTAAAACTGGAATTCCCCAAAAATAAGCCAGTGTATATGCATACGTAATTGTGCAAGGAGGTATAATGAAATTGCTACCACATACTGGACAATGCTGATAGTTGTTTTTACTTAGCTAGCATTTATCAAGTGTTATGACTCCTGAATTACAGTAGATAACTAAATGTCTTTCAAATCATGTCCGTGCCAGGTGCAGATGTGCAAGCAAGAAATGCTTCAACTAAACCTGCAACAACAAGTTGGAAACAGCTGCTCAAAGAAATAAACATGGCCAACAATATGGAGATGGTGTTCTTGATACTGGAGAAACTGAGGATGATTGCTCCAATGTTTCAATTCACATGGGCAAAAACATTTTCATTGTTTAAAAGTTATAGAAAAGGTGACATGATATGTGATTTGTGTATGAAATCAGGAAATAAAAACCATGTTACCACTTTGGAATGTTGTGTAAATTTCAGGACATATACATTGACATGCTGGAGTGGGAGAATATAAAAAGAAGACTACCATATTTACTGCATGTTTTTGGACATTGTTTGTTTTTGGACACCATTTTCTTGGGGAAAATATAATATTTAAATGCCTTGTAATTTTTTGGACATTGCTCCACTATAATTTTTGCTACAATTAATGTTTTCGGACACAATCAAAGAAGATCTTCTGCTTCATTTTAAAGTAAAATTCCTGGTGTGTTTGCCATTAATTTAACTGATACAAACTTCACTTCATTTGGTAAGCAATTATTTAATGTGATCAGGAACTTCCACATGGATTGGTTGTCAGTGAAGACATTATTACTCATAAAACCATGTCATGTAGGTGACAGTTATGGCTTTGATTAGAAACCATGATTCCTGCTTTATATCATTAAACAATACATCAGAGAGTTAGTACAGATTAGTATATTCATTGACATCATGCAATAAAACAAACCCCGTAACCCCAAGGCATTATATACCATTGGTTTAAATGTAGTTATTGTTCTACAGGTAATAAAACTATTTGTAGACAATAAATATTTATTGTGGATTCAACATGTTCAGTACATCCTGTGCTCTTTTAACAAAATCCCGACGGCTGCCCTTTATTTCGGAACACACCTGACAAAGAAATTAGGAATTCATGTAAAGCTCCATCATGCTAGTGTAACAGGCTGGTATATAAGAATTCATGTAAAGCTCCATCATGCTAGTGTAACAGGCCTGTATATAAGAGTTCATGTAAAGCTCCATCATGCTGGTGTAACAGGCCGGTATATAAAAATTCATGTAAAGCTCCATCATGCTAGTGTAACAGGCTGGTAGACAAGAATTCATGTAAATCTCCATCATGCTAGTGTAACAGGCCGGTAGACAAGAAAACATGTAAATCTCCATCATGCTAGTGTAACAGGCCAGTATATAAGAATTCATGTAAAGCTCCATCATGCTAGTGTAACAGGCCGGTATATAAAAATTCATGTAAAGCTCCATCATGCTAGTGTAACAGGCCTGTATATAAGAGTTCATGTAAAGCTCCATCATGCTAGTGTAACAGGCCGGTATATAAAAATTCATGTAAAGCTCCATCATGCTAGTGTAACAGGCCGGTATATAAGAGTTCATGTAAAGCTCCATCATGCTAGTGTAACAGGCCGGTATATAAAAATTCATGTAAAGCTCCATCATGCTAGTGTAACAGGCCGGTATATAAAAATTCATGTAAAGCTCCATCATGCTAGTGTAACAGGCCTGTATATAAGAGTTCATGTAAAGCTCCATCATGCTGGTGTAACAGGCCGGTATATAAAAATTCATGTAAAGCTCCATCATGCTAGTGTAACAGGCCGGTATATAAGAGTTCATGTAAAGCTCCATCATGCTAGTGTAACAGGCCGGTATGTAAGAGTTCATGTAAAGCTCCATCATGCTAGTGTAACTGGTGGGTGTATTTTCTTTTGCAGGAGATTGAAAAGGGTATATATCTCAAGACAGATGAATACATAGCCCATGTTGTGGTAACCCAGGACAAGAGTAATGTCTTCCTAGTCACTGATAAGTAGGTATTCTCTGGTGTTAGGTTAATCATTTCAGGTGGTTTAAATTTAATATATTTTGCACTTATTTACACAAGTTGTAACAGCATGAGCAAAGTACAGATGTCCGTGGACCAGCCAAATAATAGTTTCAAACCAAATACCTTACATTACTATAGCCAAAATGGTAATTTTTCAAGTCCCAATTAATCATTAAGTACTTTTTTCCCAGATGAAGCAATTTTCAAATGCTTTATCACACAGTATATGGTTCAAAATGTAACTATCACTGGACCACACCATGTTGGACTATTCAAGGTACTCCAAGATGAACTAAATTAAGTCCCTTCTTTTTACATGACATCCATAAAAAAGACTTATAAAAATGGAATTAACAGCTGCCTAGCTTCACTCAGCATTAAGAGGTTAGTGTTAGGACTGGTCGGCCTGGTGACAGGATAATGTGACTGTGTGGGACATCATGCTACATGTCTGTGGCATGATACCCAGTGCTAGACATCACTATCAACTGTCACACTGCAGACATCATAGCTATATGACTGAAATATTGTTAAAGCTACATTAAAAATCCAAAACACACAACTTCCAATGACATCACTTCACATCAGTAAATAGATCTTAAAAATGTTTTTCTTCAGACTTATATATTCAAACATAGTTTACAAGAGAAGGATCCTGTTTTCTAAACAAAGATATGTGGATAGAAATTGGTATTTATGTTTCTTTATTTTATTGATATTATTAGTTGTAGCAATCTTCAAATATTTTATGTTTATTTCTCATGTCAGGTTGGATGATTGTATTTCTCTTAAACACTGAAACAGTATGTAGCTGGTCATCACCATTTCCATGCTAATCTGACCACCACCATGTCCATGTGTCCATGCTAATCTGACCACCACTATGTCCATGCCAATCTGACTACCACCATGTCCATGCCAATCTGACTACCACCATGTCCATGCTAATCTGACCACCACTATGTCCATGCCAATCTGACTACCACCATGTCCATGCTAATCTGACCACCATTATGTCCATGCCAATCTGACTACCACCATGTCCATGCTAATCTGACCACCATTATGTCCATGCCAATCTGACTACCACCATGTCCATGCTAATCTGACCACCATTATGTCCATGCCAATCTGACTAACACCATGTCCATGCTAATCTGACCACCATTATGTCCATGCCAATCTGACTACCACCATGTCCATGCTAACCTGATCATCACTATGTCCATGTTAATCTGACCACCACCATGTCCTTACTAATCTGACCACAACCATGTCCATGCCAATATGACCACCACCATGTCCATGCCAATCTGACTACCATGTCCATGTTAATCTGACTACCACTATGTCCATACTGATTTGACCACCACCATGTCCATGTTAATCTGACCACCACCATGTCAATGCTAATCTGACACAACCATGTCCATACTGATTTGACCAACACCATGTCCGTGCTAATCTGACCACGATCATGTTCATGCTGTTGTGAACAAGTGTGTAAACTGGACTTATTGGACCTTGGGGTCAGATGATATTAAAAAAACATTGCAACAGACTTGAATCACTACTTTTAAAATATGGTGGTATCAACATGACATTTTCACTTCAGCACTTGTTATATTGTGTTTTTGATGGAAGAAATTCAGTCTGATACTGGCACTGATTTCAGGTTTAAAGGACATGACAGGTTTGTACATGCTGTGAATTGTCAGCATGAAAACAGAAATGTTGAAATTGAGTTTTAGGAAAGGAAATTTGACAGTGTCAGATTACAGTTCCATGACCTTGTATATATGAAATTAGAACAAATTGGGAACTTCAATACACAAGAAAATATTTTTATTACCAAACTTGTTTTTTTCATATTTTTTAAAAATATTATACATTGCTTCAGTACTGTCACATAACCCCGACAGAAATATTAATAACCCTGAAGAAGGACAGACAGTTAAAAAGTTAAATAGCTTCAATCCCCCAGTCAGCAAAGCTGACAGTCTTGGTGTATAAAATATAAAAATAATATGGTGAAAGATATAACAATTTAATAAACTATATCTCATTATTCAACAGTTACTGAACAATTTTCCAATGCATTTGCTTCCTATCAATACAAGACCTATTCAAATTGTCAATTATTTCATCCCGCAAAATTAAAGATGAGAGTGATATATTCCCATGTCCCTCCTATGTTACTCATCTGTAACTTCTGCCTTGTATTCCATTGTCAGTACATTTGGTACCCTTGTTTCTGTTCTCCCAGCCCTGCTTGTCACTACTTCCAGAACCCTTGTTTCTGTTCACCCGGCCCTGCTTGTCACTACTTCCGGAACCCTTGTTTCTGTCTCTGACCCTAAACCTTCATACTACTTCCTATTCTCCTAGCCCTCCATGTCTGTTGCTCCTCTCAAATCTTTGGGTGGCATTCCACCTCACACGGAAAGCTACATGTAAATTAGAAGGGATGTACAATTTTGACTCCCAATTCTTTCCATGTCCAGATGTGTACTGATTTTATGAATTTAACAGAATAATGAATGTCTGGCTGCATGAGAAACCCACCCCAAATTTGACCGTCTTAGTTCTGGTTGGGCACTGGTTGTCTCTTTGAAAACTGTCTGGGGTAGTAGTACTGATATATTATATTGTTGGGTTTCAGTTTTTAAGCCTAAGCTGATGAGTGACATCACTGCTGATTGAAAAATAAACATCACCATCATGGCAAGGTTCTCTGAGGTAACCATGAATTTAACTGTAATGCAATGGCTAAGGCATAGACAGGCAATTTCTTTGTTTCAGAATCGGTCTAAAGTCGTAATATTATGTAACATTTATTGACATTAGCCAAAGTACCTTGAATTGCAAATTCAATCAGAAGACATTTATAAACATGAGGCAAGAATTTTTAGCAAATTTTCTCACACAATGTGACAAGTACTGAGCATAACAATTATTTATGGAAAGGAACAGACTTCTCTGGAATTCTTGCACATTCTTTTCAGCCAGTAGAACATTGACTGCTTTAAGCAATTCTTTGGTGAGCTCAAATCCAGATTGAGAACTAATCCCCTTCGACCATCACTTTAAATCACTTGGCCATGGAGGCTTGCACTCTCCAAGGAAGAAATTTGTATGCCTTTTTTGTGGCAGCAAGGGCTGAATTTATTTATTGTGTGCATTTTATGACTTGCACATTTTGTAATAATATTGAATGTTTTCTGCCTTTGAAGGCGGGTGTTGTTTGCCAGTAGAGGTGATATTTTTGGCCAGTGGGAAGCTGAGTTTACCTATACCTGGGCAGAATTGAAAGAAAAACCCAAGGTCTCTGCCAAAGGAGGGGTGGAAATTACATTAAAGGTAAGTTTTTTCTTTCTATTGAAATGAATATAGCTTTTCTAATTTTACCCCATTCATGTCTGAATGTTCAGGAAACTTACATTATGTACTCTAGACATTAGTGCTTTTAGTCAGTCAGATTAGTCAATCATTAGTTGACCAAAATGATTCAAGCAATTTTGGCAGGACATAATCAGAACAAATTAATAAATTATTAATTTATCACTATTGGTCAGCAGAAACTTGCGATCAAGGATGAAATTTTGTTTGTGATTCCCAGCATAGATTATATAGCTGCAATAACAGACATTAAGGATCAGGTCCATATTACATAGAAAAAAAAGCATACTTTGGTTATAAGCAAAGCAGTAAGATTACCTTTCAGTAGCAGTATCCATGTTTTTTTGAGTCATGACAAAAACAGATCCGAGATGTCTCAGATCTTACATGTCCAGTTATTACCAATTTCTCAATCGTTGCTACCAAGGATAAAACAATACAACTGACTTGCTCTTAATATATGGATGATAAATTCTTGTGTTTAGATAGACACATTGCAAGTAGATCTCATTTATCATTAAGACAACTTGGTTTGTCACTTTATGGTCCCTAGTGTAAAGAAATCAGAAAACAAACACCCCCACCCCACATTGAAACTGCTTAACCATTGCATGTGCCAGAATTGTGAATCAAGCAGGGCTAATATGCTTGTAGTCTCAAATCAGATTAGTAAGTGCTTGATTACAATGGTTGAAGTCAAGAAGTACATTATTTGATTGACATGTTACAGAGCTTGTTCCACTCATGACATATGTGTATGACTCGCTCAATTTTAAGGTAGTGTTTATTAAATTCATGTGGGATATTTCACATGCAGTTTGACATCCTGGAGAAAACACTGCATATTTTTTTATCCCAAATAGAAGACTTCCTTTGCTTACACATGAACAAACTTGTGTCCAGTGCTAGCAGAATTAACTTTTCTGAAGCTGGTCATTGTGTCCAACATATCTTACACACTTATACTTAACTTAGAAATTAATTTTGTATGGGTATACATGATGGTAAGATAAGTATCACCCTTCCAATGACATTCGTGTTTCTTTGGTGAAATATTATGTACATCAGATATAAGGGTTGGAAGATGTATCATTGGATGGACACAGGTGAGCCATTAGGTTCCATAGAACTCAGTTTCTCTGTTGAATACATTTCCTATCACATTAATATTAAAAGATAAATTCTGCTACCTCTGGAATTCATTCCTCTCAGAAATACAAAACATGTTGTCTGAGAAGATTGTAATTGTTGTAGTAATTGTTAAGTTTGACTGTTCTCATGATTGCTTGAAACATTTTTGGAATTTTAATGACATACTTTTTTTCTTGAATTTTAATCAGATGACTTGATAAGAGTAAAGTTTTATTCAAGAGTCCATTGGTAGTTATAAGGGAAAGCAATGTTGAAATTAGCATTAATTCCCTTGTCATTGATGATCAGATTCTGCTTGTGGCAATGCAAAGCCTTTATAGAGTGGTTAATTACTGATTCCCTCAAAGGTCTTTTGTAAGACTACCTTGCAGCAACAAGAAACATTTGGTGTACCTTGCATGTTTACATGTATACCACATGCATTTTTATATTATTTTTCTTTCTATGTCTTACATAAGTATTTTTTACTTAGAAGACCAAGTGAGCTTATGGTATGGTAGTGTTTCATTCATTTCTGACATTTGATTTGGTGAAAGCTTAACTTTGTAGTAATATTATTTATATTTGACAATGTTTTTAACTTTTCAACCACACACAAGCAATATAAAGAAAACGCAAAAGCTTTTGTCCTCATGCAAAGGACTTAAACAGAAGATTGATTTAAGCTTATTCCAAGTATTATGGCATATCCCCAATGTTTGCCTTGGCATATCCAAAATGTTTGCCTTGGAATAAACATGTTTGCCTAGGCATATCCACAATATTTGCCTTGATATATCCATAATGTTTGCGTTGGCATATCCACAATGTTTGCCTTGGCATATCCACAATGTTTGCCTTGGCATAAACATGTTTGCCTAGGCATATCCACAACATTTGCCTTGATATATCTATAATGTTTGCCTTGGCATATCCACAATGTTTGCCTTGGCATATCCACAATGTTTGCCTTGGCATAAACATGTTTGCCTAGGCATATCCACAATATTTGCCTTGATATATCCACAATGTTTGCCTTGGCATATCCACAATGTTTGCCTTGGCATAAACATGTTTGCCTAGGCATATCCACAACATTTGCCTTGATATATCTATAATGTTTGCCTTGGCATATCCACAATGTTTGCCTTGGCATAAACATGTTTGCCTAGGCATATCCACAATATTTGCCTTGATATATCCATAATGTTTGCCCTAACCATACTGCATCTTGGACCTTAGTAAAAGTCCTAGATCAAGAATAAGCCTGATTTGAGGAGGGGGTTAAGGAATCGATTTACATCTTATACACACAAACTGATGCTAAACAGGGATGGGGGCCATTACAACCTATCACATATCTGGGACAATCTGTTAACATCAATTCCATTGAGCAGTGTTAAACAGTCAGTAGAGATTAAATCAGTCTGCTAATAGTCCTTAGCGCAAGGACAAAAGCTTCAGGTTAGCTTTCTCTATCTTGTTTGTGTATGTGGCTAAAAAGTTACAAACACTATCAAATATGAAGACATTTGCTTGTTCCAACTTTGGTAGTGCAGTGTAATGTTTTTTCTTATAGAGCTATGATCAAACATAGAATTTAGGTTTATATTGTCAGCATCTTAGACAAAATCAAATTTGAGTAAGATACATGTATTATAATGAGGTGATTGTCTGAACTTATTATATATGAGGTTATTTGCAGATCATTGTCTTAGCTGGTTATATTTGTATAATAATGAGGTGATTTACATTTCATTGTCTTAGCTTGTTCCTACTTCAAAGGTCACATATCTGATGAGATTTTGACCAAATGAGAAATATATTTAATCATCAAATTCTCAGGTTCAGTAATGAGTGAGATTTATTTTGTATTAATGAGACCTTGCACCTGATTGGCTGTGCTTGTTACCACACTGTGATCCAGTAACTGCAACTTAGAGTAAACTTGGTCAACGTATTAAAATGTTTAACACTTACAAAGTAATCTTGCATCTGATTGGCCAAGCTTTTCAGCACACTAATGATTTTTTTCTGGTCATTTTTTCCAAACTTGGTACATAAGCTTACAAAGTCATATATCCAGAAAAATGATTATGTGCAAGGTCTGCACATACCTTAATATTGAAATTCAGCACAGTTATAAATGGTTCTCATTTTGTATGCTGTGTACGTTTGTTTTCTCTACATTTATTTTTTTCTCTCCAAAAATGAAAGCAAGGGAAATATAGTAAGTAAATAATTGGCTGTGAGATGAGTTTGTAATGTCATGGATTCATTAAAGTCTTTTGAAACTATTATAATCATATTTTGTGAGTCGATAGATATGTAAAAAATATACCCAAACATGCTTTCTCCTGAAACATTTCTAAAATTCCAAGAGTGAAGAAACCTATGGGTGTAAATGAACCTGCAAAAAGAGAACTACATTACCCTAATTAGCAAAATGGTCCACTGTTGAGTTTTGCATCAGGTTAGTGATATCAGATCCACTTGGACCTCATGTTGTAAGGTATTGCTTCCTCAGTGTTTTTAGAAAAAAAGTACTTAGTCCATTTTTCACCTTGTAGGCTTAACATAATTTGCACCTTGTTCTGGTATAATAAATTGTTTTATTGACTTTTTCAGCTAATTGAGAATTCAAATGATGAATTTCAGGGTATATTCAGCTTGGTTACATTTTCATGCAAAACTTGTCAACACAAGACACAGAATATGATTGAAGTTTCATCCAAGTTTAGCCTGTCAAATAGTTCCTTATTTGATTTCATTTTTTTTTCTTTCATCCAATTCAGCTTGAAGTAGTGTCAATGAGAATCTAACTTCATCAACTTTTATTTGCATGATCAAGTGATTTGTATTCATTTTCACACATTAATTATATTTATGGTATATTCTATTTTTCTCTCTTATTTTCTTTTTAATTAAGATTTTGTTTTAACATCTTGTTTATCTATATTCCAATGTTAATATGGGACATTCAAATTTCCAAAATTTTTATCAGTTTATCCACTTTCTTCCATTTAGGAAAAAGAAAAGAAGAAATTTTCTTTGCTTGGTGGTGGCAGCTCTAAAAAGGAGATTCATATTACAGACAAGAAGCTCTCTGAGGTAAACAAATATTCAGTTTCTTAAAAGTTGTGCCCATTTGCATGTTCATACATCTGTGTATTTGTTCATTTTGTTTCATAAGGCTTGAACCCTGTTTAAACTCTTCTCAGGAAAACTGCTATGTTACTTTCCTTCTAAAAAGAAAAACTTACTTGACCTTATCAAAACTAGTAAATGTGATCCATTTCTCTTGCACAAGTGAATTCAGTCTTTTAAGCTATCAGTTCATTACACTAAATATCCTAGACCCTTTTCCACCTGTGCTTATGAAAATGGATATTTGAGTATATATCATATAGCCATACCCAACATGAAAATGGATATAACCATGCCCAAGATGAAAATGGATATTTGAGTATATATCATATAACCATACCAAACATAAAAATGGAAATTTGAGTATATATAATACAACCATATCCAACATGAAAATGGATATTTGAGTATATATCTTATAACCATAACCAACATAAAAATGGACATTTTAGTATATATCATACAGCCATACCCAACATGAAAATGGATATTTTAGTATATATCTTATAACCATACCCAACATGAAAATGGATATTTGAGTATAAATCATACAGCCATACCCAACATGAAAATGGATATTTGAGTATATATCATACAGCCATACCCAACATGAAAATGGATATTTGAGTATATATCATATAACCATACCCAACATGAAAATGGATATTTGAGTATATATCATATAACCATAACCAACATGAAAATGGATATTTGAGTATATATCATACAGCCATACCCAACATGAAAATGGATATTTGAGTATATATCATATAACCATACCCAACATGGAAATGGATATTTGAGTGTATATCATACAGCCATACCCAACATGAAAATGGATATGCATATCCATACCCAACATGAAAATGGATATGCAAGTATATATAATGCAACCATACCCAACATGAAAATGGATATGCAAGTATATATAATACAACCATACCCAACATGAAAATGGATATGCAAGTATATATAATGCAACCATACCCAACATGAAAATGGATATGCAAGTATATATCATACAACCATACCCAACATGAAAATGGATATGCAAATAGATCATACAACCATACCCAACATGAAAATGGATATGCAACCATACCCAAAGTCACGTTGACCCAATTTTCATGCTTGAGTAACCTTTGTATTTGTTAGCTATCATATGTTTCTCCTCTCAGTATTTTAGGTTGTATTCCATCTACTTGTGAAAATTGGTGTGAAACACCAAAAACCAGGTAATTGTGACGTAGCTTTCATGTCTGAATGACATTTGTATTTTTAGCTATTTGTTCCATGTAGACTCAATATCTTAAACTATATTTCACCAGCATTTATGAAACTTGGCAATGTGGGTGCATTTCAAGATGGGTAACTCTACTGTATACAAAACTAAGTAACTGTAACCTGTCCTTCATACTTCACTTTTTATTTTCATTGCATTTTGCAATGCACCCGTCACTAATAGCTTTAGATTCACAATATGTTGTTGAAGTGTATGGAATGTATTCTTAGAATGAGATCAGTAGACAGTAGTTAAGATGTCAGGCTTTTATTCATAGAATATTTCAAGCATAAAAAATTGGTACTTTATTTTGATATATTCTGCTTCACTACAAATTCTTACAAATTGACAGAAAATTTTTTCACATGGTTAATTTCTAGTAATTACTGGAGTAGCACTTCTCAAATGTTTTACTCAGAAGATTCTAATTCTTTATTAATAGATTCATTCTTGCAAGTCAAATTTCATTTTAAATGTCTGGTTCATTCTACCATCAGAGATCACAGTTTCTGTGGTTAAGCTTGATGACCAGGATAGTGCATATTCAGTTCCAACCATCCGATCATCCTAGACCAGCTCATGTAGTGTCTTAGAGTAATGGACATTACTTGTCTTTGCAAAATAAAATATTTAGAGTGTTATGAAATTCTTGACCAGTCTCTCTAATCAACAAAATGTTTTACTCCAGAAAAAAACCAGCATGCTGACTTTTATTTTCTTTTAATTTGAGCGAAATGTGCAATATTTTTCTGTCTCGTTTCAGTGGATTGTTGGGAAGATTCATGAAGCAATGGACAACTACCGTTAAAAAATGTGAACTCTTGCTAAATCCTATTTTTAGAAAGATCATGTGACTTGACACATTGAGATATAATGTTACTGAGATCTGCAACCTGTCAATAGTTTCTAGTGCAGTTATATACAAAATACCCACATATATTTATTGCTGATATTATGCATGCAACATAAAATGCAGGCAAACTATTACAAAAGTTTCATGCTTCAAATATTCTTTGTACGTATGTAATTTAAATGTATATGTAATTTAAATGTATTCTTTATACGTTCAATTCATTTAAATGTATTCTTACATTTTCAATTTTATTTAAATACATTGTTCACACACCATTTGGGTTTTTATCAATTTCATGTTTTCCACAAGTCCTCTAGTCGCATGATTATGTTTAACCATGGTTTTCAAAGTCTTAAATTGTGAGAATTTTTTGTGCATTTTCAATTCATTCATTATCATTTCAGACCATTAAATTGGATGAATAATCCAGTCTCATTTCATATAATTGTTACAATATCTTGGACAAAGAACATATCATGTTCCCTGGACATCAAATGCCCAAAAGACATAATAGACAGTTATGATACAAAATAGTATCAACATCATTTGTGTCTTTTTGATAGTTCTTAAATGTTATTGTATGGTTTCTTAAATAATCTGCAATTATTCAACTTTCAAGTGGTAATTATAATAATTTATTTTAGACTAAAGAACAGAGTAGGTATATGTTATAGTATTCAGTATATTAGCAAATTTTGGAAGTTGACCAGCATGAAAATGCCATTGACTTTTAAATGTAATCACATGATGTCCTAATTGTACAGATCAATTATGTATGTACAAGTCATACACAGTGTTTATAAATTACAAAAATAAAGGATAATGAAATTGATAAAATTTAACATGCCTAATGTGATCATATTCGTTTCATGTACATTAGTGAGGACGATTTATGAATTTGAATAAGTCCTATTAATATATAATATATAATATTGTGTGGTAAGAGGTCTTATGGAATAAATAATGAATCTGATAAAATAAAACCTGGTTTGCTACTCCTTTTAATACATTAGATTGGGTTGTGTTGTCAGCTACCAAGATAATTTGGCTTTTTCACTGTATTGACTTTGCCACAAACGATAGAGTACATTAAGTCATACAGACAATATTTTTGGTTATATTTATTCCAAAAGGAGTAATGGTTTATCACTGTCAGCTTGCCAAAATAATTTGACTAGTTGTGTTTCGTAAAGTACTGAATTTCAATGCAATGCCATTTTCTACATTTAATTTAATGCTTTCAGCTACTCCAGTTTAACTAACTTTGAATTTAACAAACAAAATTGCTACTTCAAATTATTGTTTTTAAACTACACTTTAATTTGTAAATGTGATGTTTTCCAGGAAACTCTAGCAATACCATTTAGTCACTGTGACCCAATTTGTTAATACCTTTAGGGATAGTGACCAGTTTGTTAAATGTTTATGTCATGCTTACTGAAGCACAGTAAAGTGAGTTTTGTTGAATTTTTATATGCTCACCTTTCCTTTACACATGATAAACTATATACAAGATACACTGTACACAGTTTTTGGGACACAATTACATAACTCCTAAAATAAAAATAAAGTTTTATTAATGCTTTTTATCTTCTTCTTTGGCAGCATAAGGTTCCTGTCTTTCTTAATGTTGTAGACAAATATTCCTGTTGTAACTATAAGGATGCCATGCCACATTTGAGTAGAGGTGGGTTACCTAACCTATAGTTGCATGGTAATGTTGTAGTATATGTGTCTGTATTAGTTTAGAAACCTCAAAGGTGGCAGAAGAGGCAATACAAGGCTCCTTTACATAAGGATTGGATGGACAGTTGTGATTGGGCAATGGCTCCATGTACTTTAGAAATGCATACTACACAAAAATAAATGATTAAAATATTTTCACTGTTAATATGGATACCTACTTCATTTATATGTTGAGTCCAAGTATTACAATAATTTAGACTGATCATCCCATCACATAATATGCCAGCAGATCAGGGTGTATCTTGGTTGTTCAAATTGATTACTCCAAGCATATTGCAGAAACCAAAATCTGCCAGCACATTAATTGAATCCTGATGTGGGTCTGTGTAGTTTGCAGTTGGACTTGTAAGTTGAGTATTGTAATTGACAATTTTTGTTATGAGTTGCTTAGAACTGAACATTTGAATTGGAAAAGCTCATTTCTGTTATTGTTTTAATGGATTATGCATGGAAAATAAAGAGTTGCATTGATAGTTTTGAAAATTTGGCTTGTGTTTAAATCTGATAGTGAACAGCCATTTCAATTGTTTTAGTTTTTTTAATTGTTTTGGGAGTGGGTGAGTAATTCTGATATTTTAAATAGAGAAGTGTTATGTGAAATTGGAGTCCAGCATGACCTGACATGCCTTGAGTGTGTAGATTTAGTAGGTCTTGCCTCTAGGTTGAGTTTTTGTTTCTTTTTCATATCTGTTTGTTCTTGCAAATTCAATGCACCTTCTTGTTTCATCATTTACTATTGGCTAACCTAACATCAGACCGGTCATGGTCGATCAAATTCACCCAGTGGTTTTACCATTTATTAGAATGTTTATTTTGGGCAATGTCCACCTGAGAAATAGGTTTTGTGGGGTACATGGTCCGAGTAATTCAAATAATTCAAGTTTATAATTAACAAGACTTGATGAATAATTGACAGAAAGGTCACAATGTCACATTAGAATATCACTTAAAATGCACCTGTAAAAGAGTAATGTAAAATGAAGACTACTTGTGTAGTATATCCATAACAGCAAAGAAAATGTGACATCATCTCCAGATATATACAAGAGGTTGATCTCACTATGCACTTTACAAGAGAGAATACAGCAACTGGAGAAATTGATATTTACATTTTGCTCATTAATGGGATGCAATATGATATATAAGCTTATTTTTGTTTTACATGATTTTTTTTAATTAATTTATAATTACTTTTTTATATCTGCTTATGTAATTTCCACACTTCTCAACATAAACATGTTCTTTTTTTGTTAGTTTTTTTATACTTATGTATATTTTGCATGTCATTGGTATTTCTTAAACCAATTCTTTATTTGAGGTTCTTATGCCCAAAACTAATTAATTCTTTATCTGTTGTTATTTCTTCAACCAATTCTTTATTTTTTAATTGTCCTAAACCAATTATTTGTTGTTATGTCCTGAATCAATTATTTCTTCCTACCACAGATGAAGCTAATTCAACCTTTTGACATGAAGGTTTTGACTCATCAGGCATGACATGGCCTTTTTATCTCAATATTTCATGTTACAAAAAGATATTGCCATACTTCATCTTACTATTGTAAAGGAAAGTTGAATCAAACACATTTATTTGTCAGCACATCTGATGCTTTTAATATGTTGTTGGGTGATTTGTTTCCAAAAATCGGTACATCTGCTTGTTATTATATTATTTTACAAAATGTAGCAAAATTGTTGTAATGCTTTTCTTACCCATCTTATCCCAAGTTTCAACAAAAACAAATAAATTTTTGACATAGTTACATTTGTTGTCTTGATTTCTTTATCAATTTAAGGGTAATTTTGTGACTAAAAATTAATTTCTTTTCTCCATCTTTAAAATCTGGTTATTATGCTATTCTTTGTTACTTTCTACCTTTGACTTATTTCTTGTTAAGCCACCTCGTCACAGGTCTCACTTTTCACACATTCATAAGTGAAAAAATTAGTATCTTTTCCCTTAATCACAACATGAAACACTGCCATCTAATTCATCTCCTGTCTGCTTTTCTTCAACTTTTTGGATTTTCTATTGGTTTTTTCTTTCATCTCATTTACCCCTTGGTTTATTTGAAGTTTTTCATTCATTTCACAGGGTTCATTTTTTAAAACTTCATAATGAAGAGAACTGATATGCATCTTCTTTTTCTTGTTTTGTAAACTGTTATCCGTTAACTGTTCATCGTTTAACTGTGTATCTACTTCTCCCATCTTCTTAAACTTCCCTGACTTTCTTGGCTTGGCTTCCGCCTGTTCTTGACCATAAATTTCATTGTCCACACTGACATTGTTAGTCAATTCTTCAAAACCATTATTTGCATCAACCAAATTTAGCTGTTCATATTTTCTCTTTTTCTTATTCTTCTTCTTTCCTGATTTTTGTTCTACAGCCATGTTACTTTCTTCACACTTGTAATTACCACCAGTATCTGAGCTTGTTATCTTATCATTGCTGTGCTTTCCCAATGTCCTCTTCATGCTTTCCACTAAAAGTCGTTCCTGCTCCTCAACTCTAGAAAGCTTCCCATTTAGCTTGTGGCCATGCCTTGCAGCCCTAAAATATTTTAAAATATAAATATGATTTATTTAAAACGAGAGCCCTATGTGGGCTTAATACCTTATAAGCTAGCTTGAAACTTCATATATGTATTGACACTATAAAGTTCAATGAAAAGTTTTAAACATATACTTGCTTTAAATGCCAGTGTTGCTCATATCTTTTTTTATACTTGTGAGAGAATAAAATATGGTCAATTCATTAGCTTCGTCATGCAGACCATTAAAAAGATGGAGATGCCATTGGAACACAATATGGCACCATCTTGGATTAGTTAAGTGGATAAAGCCTCCATTTTCACAGCAAAAGTTACAACCAGTCAAATCTTTAAACTAAACTAAAACTCGCAAATCTAAAATCCCCATAATATCCCAGATCTTAAACAAGCATGACTTGCTTATACAAATAGGTATTATACTGTTAGCTGCTTAGTCTTGTTGGTATCAAGGTAAAAAAAGCTGATGTACAGACACATTTCTGATTGGAAATACTGGATTGAAAATTCCATATACTGGCTTAACACAAAATTCAGCCTGTTCTTCCTGGCAAATAATGTGGAATGAAAATTCTTTGTAAAAACAAGACCATGAGAATGACATCTGCTGCATTTAACAAATTGTAGAAATGATGTGGAATTGTGCTGATTTAACATTATACATTTCCTGAACAATGCATGTCTGCCATAGTACCCATTTTCATAGGTCATCAGAAAAAGGTGGGAGAAGGGAATGTAGCACTAACAGTTATTATATATTTACAATTTTACCTTCACCCAATTTACACTCTTCTCACCCAAATATTTCATTTTAAAATCAGTAATATATTGTCTGTGTTTTTTATATAACTTAATCTGCCTGTGTGATTAATGGCTGATGGCCTCAAGAAATGGAATCCTCACTCTTACAGCAGAAATGTTAGAATCGTGTAACTTGGAGACTTTCTGTACCACAAGTCTATGGGCCTAAATAATGTACGCCTTCACAATGATGCATTAAGGAATAAAGGTAAATTGATGAGGTCAAGTGTGATTGCCAAAACAACATCATCCCATGCTGAACGAATTAGACAGGCCCATGAGGTAGCAATAGCTCAGACCAAATGAGCTTTAAATGTCATCAATGAAAGATCTCTGTCAGCCTGGGCTGATAACCTGTCTTAATCATCTAGAAGCAATGGATACTGAAATGTTATCAGATCCCTTCAAGGGGAGGAAAAACATTTCCTTCCCTTTCCTTTTAAAAGTGGCAAAATATACTCTTAATGCCAAACTGGGCCAAATTGATGATTCTGATCATCCCAAGCAAAAATAAAATTGAGTTCTCTACAGAAATTGGTGTGACTGATGGTAGCTGGTTCTTGGCTAATAAACCTGGTCAGAAATCTTGTTCAACTTTAGACAACCTTGTTCAATGAATATGGTATAAAGGTCACTCTTTCACCTTGCAGACACATAGGAAAGGAAGAAAAGTCTTGACGTAAGCTTCTTAGGATTTAATTAAAGACCACAAGAGGTTCCACGATGGCATAAGTGAGTGAAAAAACAGTTTCTGTTGTTGAGAATAACTTGCATGGTCAACAAAATGAGAATCTATGCTAATGATCAGGCCTTTAGAATACTTGTGTGTTAGATGACCTACCTTGTAGCCCTTGGTAGTAGAAATCAAACATTGTTTCTCTTTAAAAAGGAAGAACAGAAAATTGGCAACCATACTCGAAAAGGTCAAGCAAGGATTCATGCATTTTCTACTGTAATTAATTGCTAAAGTCATTACTGTGCACAAGCAACCCTGCTTGGACATGTATCATCTCCTGGCCTGAAGCATACATGCCAATTCTGGCAAGGAAAACGCATAATCCAAGTGGACAAAAGGAGTAATTTGAGCAGAAAAAGCATAATCCACATGTAACATAATAAAATTCAATGCGCATATGTACAAAAACACATGCATATTTTCCGTAATTTTGGCGTCAGGAAGCATCCATTTGAACAAAGGACCAAAGTTGTATTCTACCACTAGTTATAGTCAGTGTTCTATTATGAATGCCCCTGCATTTATAAAATTTGTTTCCACAATTTAGTTCTGCTGTAAAAAAAGAAGTTACCATAATATTTGAGTTAGCAAAATGAGCTAATTCAAGGCATCTTTGTTTTATACTATGACCAACATTAAAATTCTTTCCACACATCCTGCAATGGGCGTGAAGCTACCCTAGAATGGCAATGTATTGTGTTATTCATGTATTCATCTTTGAGTCGTTATTTTCTGGTTTTTGTTTTAATCAATGAAATCATTTGAGAAACATTTTTGCTGTAACATATGCATCGACTCAAATAAATATGACGTCTTTTACTGCCAAATTCCTATAGAATGGTTCTGTACCTCACATTATTTTTAACAAAGAATATGTGAGCAAGGATTAAAAATTAGAAAACCAGTCTGTTCTGTCCCAAGTCAGAGAGCTGCTATAAATAGAAACAGAAGTCAAACCAGCATGTTTCTTGGAAATAGGGCAGCTGCTATAAATTGAATATAACACTTAGGAAAGTCACCACTAGTCTACAGACAAGTGTACTTTTTATGTCATAGTTATACAGAAGCCGTCTTTTGTAGAATACGTTCTGTGCGATTAGTGAGATGCTAATACAAATAAGAAAACAAATTAATTTTTTTGGGAGGGGACTATACCGAGAGAGCATAATCCAAATACATTTACACGTAAGGCATAATTTAGTGGCAAAAAGCATAATGATTACGCCAAAAGCGTAATGGTTGGTATTTAAACTGAAAGATGCACCAGGCACCTTTGCTGAATAACTTGTCCTTGCAGAGGAATTACTTGTGATTAGCCAAGATTGAAGGTGGGGAACCTGCAGGCTATTGTGTCTTAGGGTGTCCTTGTGCTGATAAAGAAGGTCCCTCCTCTGGGGTAATGATCGGTTCTGATCTACCAGCAGGTTGATAAGATTACTGAATGACAGTGGTAGGACCTCAAAAAAATGTACATCCTATTGAAGCAAATTTTATAACAAACTTGTACACATCAAATTATTTACTTTTTATAACAAACTTGTACACATCAAATTATTTACTTTTTATAACAAACTTATCCACATCAAATTATTTACTTTTTATAACAAATTTGTACACATTATTTACTTTTTATAACAAACTTATCCACATCAAATTATTTACTTTTTATAACAAACTTGTACACATCAAATTATTTACTTTTTATAACAAACTTATACAAAGAAAAGTACTTACTTGTGTGCAGTAAGACCTCCACAAAGCTTGAAAATTTCTTGCTCATTAGCAGGTCTGCAGAAATTAAATAGAAATGTTTGTTTTCAAAACCCAAAAAAGAATAGAATGACATAGTATTGTTATGCTAATCAATCTAACAATCTGTGCTTTAAGTAACTGTAACAACTGTATTAGCAATACAATTTTTACAGAGACCAATTAAAACTAAATCCCATTTAAAAAGAAAGTTATAAACTAGTCACCTTAAACATTCTGGGTGATGGAGTGGTGTTACATTTCAAAATAATGAGATCTTGCTTTATAATAAAATATTTAACATCTGACCAAGACCACATTTCTGCATGTCCGAACTCTTGTCCCAATGCCATTCAATGGAAAGATTTTCAGTCTTTCTAAAGATGTAGGCAACAATATGTACAACATATAGAAACTACATATATAACATGACATAGATACATATACAACATGACATAGATACATATACAACTGGACATGGATACTATATATACAACATGACATAGATACATATACAACATGACATAGATACATATACAACATGACATAGATGCATATACAACATGACATAGATACATATACAATTGGACATAGATACATATACAACATGACATAGATACATATACAACTGGACATAGATACATATACAAACTGGACATAGATACATATACAACATGACATAGATACATATACAACTGGACATAGATACATATACAACATGAAATAGATGCATATACAACATGACATACATACATATACAAACTGGACATAGATACATATACAACATGACATAGATACATATACAACATGACATAGATACATACAACTGGACATAGATACATATAAAACATGACATAGATGCATATACAACATGACATAGATACATATACAAACTGGACATAGATACATATACAACATGAAATAGATGCATATACAACATGACATAGATACATATACAAACTGGACATAGATACATATACAACATGACATAGATACATATACAAACTGGACATAGATACATATACAACTGGACATAGATACATATACAACTGGACATAGATACATATACAAACTGGACATAGATACATATACAACTGGACATAGATACATATACAACTGGACATAGATACATATACAACTGGACATAGATACATATACAACATGAAATAGATGCATATACAACATGACATAGATACATATACAAACTGGACATAGATACATATACAACTGGACATAGATACATATACAAACTGGACATAGATACATATACAACTGGACATAGATACATATACAACATGACATAGATACATATACAAACTGGACATAGATACATATACAACTGGACATAGATACATATACAACTGGACATAGATACATATACAACTGGACATAGATACATATACAAACTGGACATAGATACATATACAACTGGACATAGATACATATACAACATGACATAGATACATATACAACATGACATAGATGCATATACAACATGACATAGATACATATACAACTGGACATAGATACATATACAACATGACATAGATACATATACAACATGACATAGATGCATATACAACATGACATAGATACATATACAACTGGACATAGATACATATACAACTGGACATAGATACATATACAACATGACATAGATACATATACAACATGACATAGATACATATACAACTGGACATGGAAACTACATGTACAACATGACATAGATACATATACAACTGGACGTGGATACTACATGTACAACATGACATGGATGCTCTATGTACGACATTGTACAGCATCACATGGATACAACTTGTACAAAATGGCTTGGATAGATGTACAACATGGCATGGATAATACATGTAAAATTTGCCATGGATACAACATGTACAACCTAACATGGATACACCATGTAGAACATGGTATGGATGCTACTTGTACAATATCACATGGATACTACAAGTACAACATGGCATGGTTACAACATGGCATGGATACTACATGTACAGCATCACATGGATACTACATGCATGTCATAGCATGGATAATACATGTATACCATGGCATAGATAAAAAACATGAACAGCTGGATACTACATATACAACATGACATGAATACATATACAACATAACAAAAATACTACACTGCAAGACATGGCATAGATACTACATCTATACCATGGCATGGATAAAACAAAATGAACAACAGCTGGATACTAAATATACAACATGACATGGATAATACATATACAACATGATATGGATACAACACTGTAAGCCGTGGCATGGATAATACATCTACAACACAACATGTATACTACACTGTAAGACATGGCATGTATACTACTTATACAACACAACATGGATACTATACTGTAAGACATGGCATGGATACTACATATACAACATGACATGGATAATACATATACAACATGACATGGATAATACATATACAACATGACATGGATACTACACTGTAAGACATGGCATGGATACTACATATACAACATGACATGGATACTACATATACAACATGACATGGATAATACATATACAACATGACATGGATACTACACGGTAAGACATGGCATGGATAATACATATACATGACATGGATACTACATATACAACATGACATGGATAATACATATACAACATGACATGGATACTACACTGTAAGACATGGCATGGATAATACATATACAACATGACATGGATACTACACTGTAAAACATGGCATGGATACTACATATACAACATGACATGGATAATACATATACAACATGATATGGATAATACATATACAACATGACATGGATACTACATATACAACATGACATGGATAATACATATACAACATGACATGGATAATACATATACAACATGACATGGATACTACACTGTAAGACATGGCATGGATACTCTAAGTACATTCAAAACTTGATTAATACCAAATCTTCTATATGAACATTTAACTTTGAATAATACAGTTGGTCACAAGCAATTAATTTTCCTTTAACTGTTATATTATCTTAGAGAATAAGATAATGGACAGGGAATGTAAATCTAACTGAAATTAGAACCTATCCACAAACACACAGACAAGCAAAAACACTGACACACACACATAATAAATTTGACTAAGATACTTCATATGAAGCATATGTGACTACCAGAAAATCAAGGTGACATGCTTGGTTATACTGTAGCTTTTTATTTCTTAAGTTTACTCTTCTCATAATGAAAATGAAGACACTTTAGTGGTCTGTGACAATTACATCTACATGTTCAGGCAGATAAGTATATTGCAGCAGATACTGCAGAGGAGGGTCATTTTATGCCTAGTTTTCTGAGAGTGACTGTCATTATGGTGGATGTCTTTCTTCTAGTTTGAGCCAACAAGTTGGGTGAGTTATGTTTCATATTTTTATATTTTAAATTAGTGGACTAGTGTTCAGTTTCAAATGATAAGACAATGTTATAATGTAGGTTTATGCTGGTGTTTTATTCTCAACAATTACTACTGAATTTTTAGTGTAATTCAATGAATATATATTGTTTATGTGACACATGTAGTTATGGATGCAATGTATGGTTCTATCAGTCATAAATATGGATATACTCACATACACCTGAATATAGTTTATTGCAATGTTAACTAATAATTAATGTGATGTTATTGTATTAGATATTGACATGGCATATTGAAGGACTTAACAGTACTTCTATGTGTTGATCATCCATAGTTGGGATTCATACAGTGCTTGCAGCATGTACCAATTAGTTTTCTTGGATGTGTATTGTAGAATACTTCTGTATTCACTAATGTAGATAGCGATTGTGAAACAGATTATTTGTAAAGTATTCTTATGTTTATGTTTAGCTAACTCGACATGAGTGGAAGTATACAAGCTAAGGCTGGCAATGAGGAGCTACTGAGAGCCAAGGAGTGAAGTAACTTGCAGTAACCTTGGAACTGAGGTAGACGGATGAATGGTTACCAGTTTTGCCCATCCAGCTGTTTGGCATCCATACCCGTTGTACAACAGGCCTGATCCATCGGTTGGACCCAGGCAGTGGATTATTACATGTTGAGGGCAAAATAATAATAATAATAATAATAATAATAATAATAATAATAATAATAATAATAATAAATAAATAAATAATAATAAAGTATTCTTAGCATTGTCTGCATCATTAAGACCACAGAACCATCCACTCTTACTTCTAACTGCCCAAAAATCACAACTTTCTTGGCATTGGTTGCATTATTAGGATCACAGAACCATCCACTCTTACTTCTAACTGCCCAAATATCACAACTTTCTTGGTTTTGGTTGCAACAGAAGAACCACAGAACCATCGACTAATTTTTGTTCAATTGATGGGCATGAAGAAGCAAAGGTAATTGAAAACATTTAATTAGATAGTAGCTTCTCCATGGGTTTTGGCAAATGGTTAGAATTTGCCTAAATTTAGTCATCTCAGCACCAAAGAAAGGTCTGAATTTGTCTAAACTTAGTCATGTGAGAAATGAAGAAAGGATTGAATTTGTCTAAATTCAGTAGTACCAGAAATGAAGTAAGGTTTTTATTTGTCTAAATTGAGTTATATCAGAAATAAAGAAAGATTAGAATTTGTCTAAATTGAGTCATGTCAGAAATGGAGAAAGAATTGAATTTTTCTAAATTGAGTGATGTCAGAAATGAAGAAAGGATTTAATTTGTCTACACTGAGTCATGTCAGAAATGAATATAAAGATTTAAATTTGCCTAAATCAGGTTGTGTCAGAAATGAAGAAAGGTTTGAATTTGTCCAAATTGAGGCATGTCAGAAATGAAGAAAGGTTTAAATTTGTCTAAATTGAGTTGTGTCAGAAATGAAAAAAAGATTGAATTTATCTAAATAGAGTTTTGTCAGAAGCAAAGAAAGGTTCAACTTGGGGAGTAATCATAATCAGTGCTAACTTTTTCTCCTTGAAGAGCCAAAGAAAGTTTTTAAGTTGGGAAATTGTGGGCTGCAAGGGGACAATTTTTCTGATGCCTTTGTACCAACTCCAAAAGACACCAATTTCCTTTAATATATGCCTCAAAGTGGATGGTCTTCTATATGCTTCAAAGTGGATGGTCTTCTAGCTTTTGGCATCAACTCCATGATGAAAAGGCCAAATGCTTTCTGTCCTCACAAAACTCAAGCATCTTGGAGCATTCTGTCTGAATGAGTGAAACCTATACATCAACCAAGTCTGATGGAGTGCTGTCAGACTTGCTTTATGGATGGAGCACTCAATCAGACTTACTTTTTGGATGGATAGCTCTGAGTCAGACTTACTTTTAAGTTGAACAAAATGCCAGAGATGGTTGTAGGTATTACCTGCGAAAATTTATATTGCTATGAGAACCACTATGGAGGTCTGACACTGCATTTTCTTATCATGTTCAGAAGAAAAATAAAACAGCAAAAAAGCACATCCCAAAAATCAATCCCAGTTGGCTGAAAGAACATGAATGGTTCAGGCTCCAGGTCTACCAATGGAAGCCTCGAAAGCACACAACACCACTGAAAGACTAATGGTTGAATGAACTACTCAAGGGGGGTAGAAAATTAACTGTCCATATTGACCAAGTTAAAAATTTGTTCTTATGAACAAGCAGTTTTTGTAATGTTACTTAAAGAACTACATTATGTGGATAAAGATAAATCCAAGTGTGCAAAAATTGAAGAAGTCTGGCACTTACTGGCAGGTTGTTGGTTTGCAGTTCGGGTGGCATTGTCATTGTCAATTGTTGTGAAGCTTGGCTTTGTATCTTTTTAATTACCTCTAAACCTAAAGGGCCTTAAGGTAAACTGCGATCAAACATGTTAACAAAAACAACCATAGTGAGCATCAATGAAACCATGCTGGAATACAAGGTCAGAAATTAAAGTCATCCTTGCACAATGTGTAGCAAAACATCTTAATAATCAATACAGTACCTAGTATGCAGTGAGAAATATATACCCATACAAGAAGCAAAAATGAATTTATTTTTCCATCTGTGATGAATGGATTAGAGTGGTACTTGATTTTATTTCCTAACATTATTGTGGTCAGGGAATGTATTTTATTGAGAAATAGTCCATCAGATGTGTCAATGAAGGATTGGGAAATCTCACTGAATCAGAATTTGTTTGAACAAATTTTTTTCAGCCTGCAAATTCTGACTCTCAGATGGAATATCCCTATGATGAATTATATTCTTCCGTTTTTGGACGTGTGAATTGCATCCTGAATTAGATGAATATATATGCTTACATTATAGCTGTTTTATTTTTTGTTTTTTCCTCCTCATCACTACTTTCTTCTTTCCTTCCTGGTACTGCTTCATAACTTCCATCTGATAAAGTTGCACCCTAGATTTAAAAAAAAACAACATTTAATGTAATTTATTTTGACAACTGTCTTAGCACTTAAAGAGAAAAGATTCTTGGCACACCAAGAGTACAATGTAATGTGGTACAATTCCCTTGACTTTTCATTTGTTTGCCCCAAAACTGATAGGTTTCCACAAAGTTTGGTCCAGGTATCTTTAAAAGAAATAATGTTATTTTGCAGAAACCATTTTTATTCTTTCATAATAGTGACTTTGACTTTAGCCAATCCTTGTACAATGGATCAAACTGACCTTGACTTTAGCCAATCCTTGTACAATGGATCAAACTGACCTTGACTTTAGCCAATCCTTGTACAATGGATCAAACTAACCTTGACTTTAGCCAATCCTTGTACAATGGATCAAACTGACCTTGACTTTAGCCAATTCTTGTACAATGGATCAAATGGACCTTGACTTTAGCCAATCCTTGTACAATGGATCAAACTGACCTTGACTTTAGCCAATTCTTGTACAATGGATCAAATGGACCTTGACTTTAGCCCATCCTTGTACAATGGATCAAACTAACCTTGACTTAAGCCAATCCTTGTATGGATCAAATTCCAACCTACTATTATCTACATACTGCTCTTTATTCCTTTCTCTCAAACAATGATGTGAATTGCTTGCAAATCTTATGCTTCTCCTTGATGCATAACTGGTAAGTCCAAGAGTTTTAAGTGTTTGGATTTCTCAGTGTAAATAACAAAATTGCTCTAATAAATTAATATCACATGGACATAAATATATTTGTGATTACATGATCAAACTTTTTGCAGAAGACAAATAAAATATAAATAAATTGCCAATTACATTTTAGTTACTGAAGGCAGTTTAAAGAAAATTGGCAGTCCCTTGCCTTTTCAATGGCAGTTACCAAACTCTAGTTCCATCAGATTCATTCAATGTAGTTGGACCTAAAAACAGACATGAAAGCAATGTGATCAAAATGGCTGCTGAGGTAAGCAACAGTCTGAATATGAATCGGTCATTTTTGGCAAAATCATGCTATCCTATGCATAAAAAAATAAATAAATTTACTGTACCTTTACAAACTGTCCATATAACATGTTTTTTTTGTCATATGTCTTTCTCTTTTTTGAGATCACTGGACCATTGTCGGCTGATACTTTCTTGACCTCAACACCATTCTGTAATCAAATAATATGCAAATCAATAATCATTTTTAAAATATGTTCCGAACAAGCTTCATTTATCCTTGTTGCTCATGACAGTTTTATCAAACTTATTTCATTATGATTATCTTTCAGCACAATATAGTTACATTTTGTATATATAATGTCTGATCATGTTGTGACATTACAAATGATGCTGTAATGTCGCATTTCACAGAGGTATGTAACTCAATATACTCTAAAGCCATTTCCTCATGGGAACAGACAAAAAATTCATATTTCCATGGACATCAATATTAGCATTTGAGGAAAGCAAATTTAGCAGTAGTAAAAATAAAATAGTAACAATTTAGTAGTAAAAATAAAATTTATTAGTAGTAAAAATAAAATTTATTAGTAGTAAAAATAAAATAGTAAAAATAAAATTTAGCAGTAAATTTTATTTCTCTGATAATATTTTCCTGATCACATTAATATTATCAAAATAAGATTATGTAAACAAAGGGAAGAAACTCTTACATATTACCTCCTCTTGTCAAATGATGGGTGGCACTAGTTTAAGCCAAGCAATACATTAAACTGGATGTTTGCATTTACAGTGTGGCTAGGTGTGTTTCATTATAATGTGATTGTGTAAGTTGTCATGTATATTTACTTTGTATTATTTGTTGGCTTTTCTTATATATTATGTTCATCTGTATGTTGTACCCGACTTTGTCCAAAATCAAAGGCATGGTGTATCTGACCAGTAACATTTATTTTGTACACACCATAATACAAAGATATTTCTCATGTATGAGGATTAAATGTTCAGATCGTTTTATAGGAGAATGACTTGCACTCTGACTGTATTATTGAGCCTTTAAAAATTACTCATTCTTGCCTTAACATCTGAAACATAATCAATCTTCAGTTTTCAGTTTGGGTTTAATTATTTATTCAAATTATTTTTTGGAATTACAAAATGCTTTTTAATATTCGTGAATTAAACCATTAATGTGGAATTATGGTAAATTCAGACAAGTACATTTTGGATGATAATACTGTGATACATCAAAAGACTATTAGCACATCACCACACTGCTGGCCATTGGCATATTAGCATATTCCAGACTACAGGCACATCAACTCATTTAATATCAGAATTTATTTCAAATATCAATGAAATTCAATTGCAACTTCATACATTTGGACTGATCATATGATTTTTAGGATTATGGCAGTTTTAGTTTGCAATTCAAGTTATTTTTAAATTTTCACTTTGTGTTCAAGGGAAATATAATTGTTAAATTTTACAAAATGTTTTGGTTTTGGCTCTTTCAAGGCCATAAAGTCATAAAGTTTTCAAGGATCAACATAACTTACTAAAAATTTGCTTTCTCTTGAATATATTCCTTGAGCACATTGTTAAGTATATGTAATTTAATTATTTGTTTGTTACTTTTAATTTTTTATTTTATTTTATTCCATTATATGCTATTGTAATGATAATTTTGTCTACTAGATTTGATATATTGTTTTAAAAATTCAGCACAGTTCTGCTTAACCTGATAAACAATGTAGTAGTTGAAACATCATATCTAATTGCTGACCCTGATTCATAAATCAGTAATGCTTTTAGTAAACAACTTTTTAAAATATTATTTAAAAATTCATTCTATAAGTAAGATTCATTTAGTGGAATGTAGGCCATACCTGTAGTAAGTGACAAATAACGTGTCTATTGTTACAAAAATGTGGTTTTCCCAGTGGGATGAAATTTTTACCCGGGAATCTGTTTTGCATTTTAGTTGGGCTTATAACTCTGATAATTTTCCATTCGTTCTTTAAACTTTTGAAACTCAAAAGGTATTTTGTTGTGACGAGTTTGATTTGAATTTTTATTTTATGGAATTATTGATTCCTTTCCTGGAAAAAACTAGTGCTCATCAGAGTTCTTGGACAAAGGCATTTATCAAAATTTATTCAGAAATTCTAAACTGGAATATTTTTTTTTTAGATTCGACAAGGAATTGTTGACATGACAACACCGAAGGTTATGGCATATGTCAAAGCGTTCCATCTTGGAATTTCATTGGGATTTGAACTGTGATTCACTTAGGACTTTTTATTGATAGAACTTATATATTTTAATTCTTGGATTAAGTTTGGATTTAATTCATAAACCATAAGTCCTTTTTCTTAATTTACTTTGTTTTTCCAGGGAAATAAATTATTTTGTGAAATTTTACAAATATTGTTGTCTTCAATCTTTTCTTGTTACATTTTGTACAAGATTAGACATTTAATACATTGCATTGGGAGAATAGGCAACATTTCAATGTTTAGCATCCTACATTTTCCACCTGTACACATCAAGGGAAAAATGGATAGATTTTCAATAAAAAGGATAGACCACTCTCAAAACTTTTGAGCAATGCAACCGATGGTCATGCAAGACAACTGTACCACATTAAGAAGAGAACTACCAAGTTCATATTACCAGTACAATTTATGGGCAAATCCAAAGTATCAAACTACTGCACAAGAGGAGATTGTGCTGATGTCAACTGGGTCTTGTGCTTATCTTGGCAGCAGTCACTGGACCTGCTGGAATCAATCTTTTCTTTGTGCAGCTAAATCCCAGCCAACAGTCTCTATAATATCCCAGATTTGAATATTATCATGAAAAGTAAGAAATCTCTATAATTTCATCAGCTTATCCTTCAAGATTTCAGAGTATACCAAGCGTACAATCCACTGATGATACAGGTTGAAGGATGCTATCCTCTTTCAAAGACTTTATCAGGAAAAATAGGTACTTTTTGGTTCCATTATGTTCCCTACATCCTACTGAGGGCATGGATGATTTCTAGTAATAACCATCGAAGACGGAGCATATGTCAACTCTGCCTGCTGATGTGAACATGTTCTTAGCTTCAAAGAATGGCTGCCTCATTAGAACCATGGAGCCATCCAATCTGAGCTCTAGATATCTCAGGTCCACTGAAAGAGCATATAACCATCTCACAAACTAAACAATTTCAGGTCCCATGAGGGAATTCCATTTTGGAAACAGTATTTCATCTATTCAAGCCTTAGTAATCTTAAAAATCATGACCAATATCGTCATGATGCCATAAATTATTGAGTCATACCTTTTTATATTTATCAGAGTTAATGTTTTCTCATTAAACTGCCTGAGATTCAAAGGGATGATGTTGCTGCTTTTACATCAATCTCAAAATATGCACCACTTACACTCATATGGCTTAAAGTGTAAAACCATCTAGCTCACAAAATTATCTCCACAACTGATGGCTGATATTCTTTTTTTTGTAGTGGTCTCCCAACAATACTACATCCGGGATCAGGGTCTGGGACTTGGATGACAAAGGTGGGTAGCTTGTGGTTTCACCTTGTCGTAAAAAGATCTATCATCAGATGCCTTAAAGCATGCAGATCCACTGAAAGATCGACAAAAGAACCATTCTGTATTAAGGATTTAGCCTTTTCTTGACAGAGAACTATTCTGTATTAAGGATTTAGCCTTTTCTTGACAGTAAACCATTTTGTATTAAGGATTTTGCCTTTTCTTGACAAAGAACCATTCTGTATTAAGGATTTTGCCTTTTCTTGACAGAGAACCATTCTGTATTAAGGATTTAGCCTTTTCTTGACAGTAAACCATTCTGTATTAAGGATTTAGCCTTTTCTTGACAGAGAACCATTCTGTATTAAGGATTTAGCTTTTTCTTGACAGAGAACCATTCTGTATTAAGGATTTTGCCTTTTCTTGACAGTAAACCATTCTGTATTAAGGATTTAGCCTTTTCTTGACAGTAAACCATTCTGTATTAAGGATTTTGCCTTTTCTTGACAGAGAACCATTCTGTATTAAGGATTTAGCCTTTTCTTGACAGTAAACCATTCTGTATTAAGGATTTAGCCTTTTCTTGACAGTAAACCATTCTGTATTAAGGATTTTGCCTTTTCTTGACAGAGAACCATTCTGTATTAAGGATTTAGCTTTTTCTTGACAGAGAACCATTCTGTATTAAGGATTTTGCCTTTTCTTGACAGTAAACCATTCTGTATTAAGGATTTAGCCTTTTCTTGACAGAGAACCATTCTGTATTAAGGATTTTGCCTTTTCTTGACAGTAAACCATTCTGTATTAAGGATTTAGCATTTTTTTGACAGTAAACCATTCTGTATTAAGGATTTAGCCTTTTCTTGACAGTAAACCATTCTGTATTAAGGATTTTGCCTTTTCTTGACAGAGAACCATTCTGTATTAAGGATTTAGCTTTTTCTTGACAGAGAACCATTCTGTATTAAGGATTTTGCCTTTTCTTGACAGTAAACCATTCTGTATTAAGGATTTAGCCTTTTCTTGACAGTAAACCATTCTGTATTAAGGATTTTGCCTTTTCTTGACAGAGAACCATTCTGTATTAAGGATATAGCCTTTTCTTGACAGAGAACCATTCTGTATTAAGGATTTAGCATTTTCTTGACAGTAAACCATTCTGTATTAAGGATTTTGCCCTTTCTTGACAGTAAACCATTCTGTATTAAGGATTTAACCTTTTCTTGACAGAGAACCATTCTGTATTAAGGATTTTGCCTTTTCTTGACAGTGAACCATTCTGTATAAAGGATTTAGCCTTTTCTTGACAGTAAACCATTCTGTATTAAGGATTTAGCCTTTTCTTGACAGTAAACCATTCTGTATTAAGGATTTTGCCCTTTCTTGACAGAGAACCATTCTGTATAAGGATTTTGCCTTTTCTTGACAGTGAACCATTCTGTATAAAGGATTTAGCCTTTTCTTGACAGAGAACCATTCTGTATTAAGGATTTAGCCTTTTCTTAACAGAGAGTTGGCCAGGACATTGAGGCTGCTGAGGATGTGTCTCATCTATGCAGTTATATTTAGCTGATGCATGAGTGTATAAGTTTCCAAACCAGAATGCATAGGTCTGGTGGTTTGTCCCCCAACCATGACACATCTGTCTGATATGATAAGGACTACTTTCAGTTAATCCTTCCAGTCAGTGTACAGTCTGGTTACTGCCTTCAATTCTAGAAGGCTGATATCAAGCTGTACTTCCTCTGGACCAACTTGCCACTGAATAAGTTATTGCATGGCAACAGGTTTCCCAATGCTATGAAATGGCATCTGTACAAACAATAATTTCTGGTGGGGGCTTTCCAGAGGAATGCCTGCAAATTCTGCTGCACTGTGACAAGACTTTTCCCCCATAATTTTCTATGTAATGACCCTTACTCAGAGCTAAATATTCGACTTTCGAGTTACATTAAGGATATCCATACATTAGTTTTTATTTAAGTCATTTGGGTTAATGACATTTGTTTTTTAATTCTTTAATTCAATGGTTTTATTGTACTATAAGAGAGTACATGCATATACTTTCTTCAATCACAAATCCAGGTGAATTGCCAAGTTCATATCAACAACTTGCTTACGATGGAACAACTTGCTTATGATGGAATGACTTTCTTAGGATGGAACAACTTGCTTAAGAGATGGAATGACTTTCTTAGGATGGAACAACTTGCTTAAGATGGAACAACTTGCTAACTTGCTTACAATGGAACTTGCTTAGGATGGAACAACTTTCTTATCATCAGAAGCTTATTTTATGTATTTAGAAAATCCTGTTTTTAGCCATTTTCAATGCCAGATTGCAAAACTGGGATCGGTTCATTGGTTCTCTTAGTAATATTTAGTACCGACCTTGTACTCTCTCTTATTTAATACCTACTCTCCTATATAATACCTAAATACATTAGTGCAATAACTGTTAATGAAAGTAGAATTAAGATTAAACCTATTGCAACATTCCCTCGATAACTCGCACCCGGATAACTCGCGAACCCACTTATAACACTATGTCCCACATGGTCCCAATTTCTCCCCCCAAAAAATATATTTTAAAATGTGCTGAATGTGAGAAAAAAACGCTATAAGAATTGCTAAACTGAACCTTGATAATACCATTATTTTATGTTTCGTACACAAAACAAATTTTATTAATCAGTAATTTTTGTAAAAACGAAATGGGAATATAGTATTTTCTATCTTTTTTGTACATGTAAATCTTTTTATTGGAAATTTATGTCTGATAATTTAACAAAATTTTCAAATGCAAAGTGATATGTACGAAAAATTATGATATTATTCTATTATTTTGATAACTTAATTCTGTATGAAAATTAAAAGGGTACGAAAAAATACATGAATAATGGTAGCTCATTTTTTCATCGGAAATGGTATTTATAGCTCGTAAATAGAATTCACATTTTGAAATTTGCAAGTTGTAATAAGATATCACCTATTATATTTGGGTTTTTTTAAGGGAATTAGTTGTCAATACACTGTAAATAAGCAGTCTGGTGAAAAAGAATTCAACGAAAAATTCTAGTAAATCCTAACAGGTGGCAACAGAGAATGAAATAAACACCAATTAAATGTCTTGCTATGTGAAATTCACGTTCTAATCCTTTAATTTCACTTCAATATAAACACTATAATCACAACATATTCTCTTCTATGAAAACATGAAACGAGTCAATTGACCATCACATCAAAACCATTAGTACTTCTGTGAGAAGCAATTACATGCTGGCTTTGTCTGATCAACAACTTGAGGCATTAAAAAAATCAGTTAAAAGAGACCTGTGTTGTTTTATCACTTTGTGTATGTCTTTTGTATCAAATCAAGCAAGGGAATTTAACAAACTTTAAAGGCATACCAATAGGAGCATAAGTTCTTGTGGTCATTATCATTCTCAAGCTTCATTTTATTTGACCAACAGAAAATGGCTTCACATTTTTATGTACTTAACATCACTAAAGTATATAATATCAGTAATGTAACCTAATCATTTGTAAACGAGACCATGGAGAGCAAAGGAAGCAAAAGGTGTACTGAGTGACTAAAATGCTGTGCATCATAGATAGGGTTCATAATAGCAGCAAGATCCAACATCGGCAATGAACTAAACAATTGATGAGTCAACATTTAGAGGTTGGCTTAAGGATAAGCAGAAACTTCGGGATTATTTACATGATGTTGATTCAAATAATGGGATCAAATGAAAACGAGCAAGGACTGCAAACAATACTGAAATAGATGATGCTGTGTATGCATGGTTCACACAGCAACGTGATCAAGGTGTTCCCATCTCTGGAAATATTCTCAAGACCCGAGCAGAAAAAAAATGGCAAAAAGTATAGAGAATGAATCTCGTTTTAGGGCAAGCCACAAGTGGCTTTGGAGATTCCAGGGCTGACATAGCAGTAAACAAAATTCATTGTAGGGAGAAATACACTTGGTGAATCAGAAAGTCGCACATAATTATCCATACCAGCTTTGAGAGAAATTAATCCATGAACAATACATAGAGGTGGCAGAAAAATCAAAGAGTAAAAAATGAACAGATGCTTTCAAAATGTGAAATGATATTTGACAAACATGTCACAAACTGCAAGTATTATTGTCTTCTGACTTACTTTATTTTAAATTCGTAGACCATTTAAATTGATGTTGGTAATGGTTAACCTTGTTTTTTTGTTTTCATTTTACTTCTTTCGCAATCAATTCTACCCATCGTTCGATCGACATTGTTTCTATGAAATGAGTGTCCATCTTTTGTATAAAAAAAGTCTACTTTGGATCAAACAATAAAACTGAAATTTATCAACACAAAAATTGTGAAGTAGTACACAATGTGCGAAGTTGTACATGTGTTATGTGAACAGAAACCATATGGAATACTGTTTAATGTCCTCAATATACTGTAAGTTATCCTGAAATTAATGTTACTCTGTGAATAAAAAAGTAAACAAGGTACACCGCTATGTAGATATATTTATTCACAGTTAATCTTAGCACGATTATTAAGCATTTAAGACTAACATCCCAACTCACCCACCCATTTTGCCTCTATGGCGATCCCTTTGTAAGTTTTGCTGTTGTACAAAATATTCCAGAGAACAAGGTATATTTCTTACCTCTGTATTTTTTACATGAATGCTGCCAGCTGCCTTGTTAAACACATGGTCCCACCAGTGGAAAGTGAAATCTGCACCAGGATCGTGACCAACCTAGATGAAGACAATAACATGATGTACTCAAAACTTATGAATTATGTGGTTTGTACAATTACTTTAAGTTTTTGTAACAATTTCTGAATGTTTACATGAATCCTAAAAAGAATATGCTACAAGGTGATACAAGATCTTAAAGTAAATCTTTAGTAACAGTCAAAATAGCAACTGGAACAATTTGTAATTTTTGGGCAATAATCACTGAAAAGGAATACAGCAGAATAAGAAAATGCACAGCAATAAATTTAATATGTGTGTCTATTTGTATGTCGGTATAATATTGGTTATATGACACAAGTTTTAAGTGACTCTTTGTCCCTTTCCCTTCAACATGTTTACATTTGTATACTCCATTTTGAGAAAATGCTATAAGCAACAGCTTTATCATATAAGCATTTTGCACGAGAAACATCAGGACATTAAAGGAGCAGATGTAGTCCTATAACTTTAGACTGGTTCCCTGACTAGTTGTTTGCAATTAAAACATGCATAGTGGAGAAAATGTTGGCATACCTCTATGCTACTTTCATGTAATGTGGCTGACATTTCTTTGAATATTATACTTTCGGAAATTGTAAATGATCTTAGCACACTGCTAACTAAAATGACTGCACCCTTGAAATTTCAGAGAAAAACAATTGTCTTTAAAGTACCAATTGCTGAGTATAAATACAAAGCAAATGAAAATGGAAAAAAATCTCAATCAGAATTATATACTGTCAATGTGCAAGTTAAATGTAAGTAAGACGTTTTTGTGTTCATCGTCTCATCCTAAAAGTCGACAAAACTAACTGCATTTTGGATTAAGTGCAAATTCATCAGACAACAGTGACAGTCCAACATCTACATGTAGTGATGGTAGGATTGCTTCTACTGCAACAACACATCATGATGAACGCGTCAAAAGTTTGCAAAAATTTCTCGACAGCTGGAAACTTGAGTGTCCATGGCTTAGATATGATACAAAGTTAAAGGAGATGTTCTGTGATAGATTTATCAAGGCACAAGTCTTCAATTCACTTAGAGCTGGCTGTGATTCTGTTAAAATTTGTTCATTCATCTTTTACTTTTGCCATCAAATTCTGTGTCACGACTCCTGGGACTTGAAAATAATTTATTTTTCGAAATACAGGAGTGAAAGAATTAAATTCACTTACAGCCTAATGAATGAATTCTTATTTCCTAAAAGTCCTTTCAATTCCAACAGTTACAAGAAATCCAAATATGTTGCAACGAAAAATGCCCCTTTCGTGTTTAAGTTTCAAATGTATAGAAAGATTTTCAAAGAATTCAAATAATCGCTGAATTTATTTAATATCGCAGAGTTATTCTAGTGTGTCATGCAAAAAATAAATCTTTTTACAAACCAAGCTTGGAGATTGAATCCGAAGACATGGAGATGGGGACCTACTATTGGAAATTTTTGCTGCATATTTTAACATCATTTGTACTAAATATTATCCGATTTTTCAGATCCAATACATATGAAAATCTCAAATACATGCCCTTTCTCCCTGTGTAGCGTGTTATTCCCCCATGTGCCACATTTGATAATCTGGTCAGCTGTGCCAAAACTGCACAATATAGGTTAGACTCAAGCTTCTTTGACAAACTTCAAAAAAACTGCCTGTTCTACTGTGAGAAAAAGCACTAGCAATTGATTAACAAATAAACAATGCCCCGTTTTTCTATAACAATGCCTAAAAATGGGTGTGAATATGTTAACTAATTAACCCCTTGCACCGCATTTACAGGGCAGGAGGTGGTATAATACTTCTGAGCTTTGTAGCGTCAAGGTCATGTACAACACAATAAAGTGGGTGATATTACAGAAAGGTAGACATATGTAGCTTTACGATGATACCAAATAATATGGATGTTCTAGTAGCATTACAAAATACAGAGAGAAAAACGTCACTTTAGAGTTTTTTTAGCCGAAATTCGCCCAAGTTAGAATCTGATTTTGTGTCCAGATTTTAGACTTTTTAGTCTCAAATCTAAGACAGACCGGTCTGAACTGCACAAAGACAGGTAAACATTTGCAAAAAGCAGGGTAAGATGGGCATTTAGAATAAAGAATGGTCTCGAAACGAAAATAATGGATCCGTTAAGCAAAAAAAACCCACAAAAAAACAAGTCCAACTTTTACCCTTCTGTTCTTGCTCAGGCAAAAGAGCCAATGAAAAATGATATTTTTAACAGAAATAGGCATTAGGTTAAGTGAAAATGTCCTGGAGGTCGTTAAATTTGGATGTATTCAGAAATAGTGCCCAAAAATGGTTTATCTAATAGCATTTCAGGCAAAAATGACAAAAACCTCCAGGATTTAATGAGTTAACAGTTCAAATGTGGTCTCAAGCTACCATACATGTGATAACAATTTTCCACATTTTATATCCCACCTTATTTATTGTTAACTCATATATGCATACAACACTGCTTACTAAACAACATATTTATTCTGAATTAGATGGGGAAGGCACATATTCTCTGTGATATGTTTCTTCATTCCTTTTAATTTAATGATTGTAATTAAGGCTTATATATATGGTACATTAATGCCAGGTGTTGACTCGTGTCAGTTTCATTGGTGGGAATGGAGATCCTAGTTTGCTTATTGAGAAAAATTCTACAGCATTCATTGATCATTCATAGGAATTAGGAAGCAATGCACTAAACGCAAAGCATGTAAAGCATGGCAAAAATAAATTTCTGAACTCCTAGTTGGTGAAGATGTACACTGTGAGGCTAGCCATAAAAAAGGTGGGGGGAATGGAACATTTAATTCCTAAATGCATGAAATCAACGGTTGCATTATACATCACTTATCTTACATTGCAAAGTACAATCATTAGCTTTTGGTACTAAAATGTTATTAACTAAAGTTCCACGCAAGGCTATTATTTGGAAAATAATATACATAATATAGATTTGCTTTAATATCTGATCTTTCTATTAAAAAATGAGAGAGAGAGAAGGAAAGTAAATATTTTACATTTGTTAATGCGTTTATTTCAGGTGACAACAGTCATACCTATGCACTAACAGTGATGCGGGATGCAAAGACCCTGGAAGTAGTGCAAAAAAGTCATGTAATCATTTATTTTGTAATATGGCTGCAGTGCTTGTTGTCAATAAAGTAATAACTATCTGATCTTTTTTAATTTTCATTGATTGTTAGATTAATAGACTTGGAGAAAATATTCACTACTTGTTCTGGAGACTTTTTTTGAAAATTGGCAACAAAATATTGAGGTTAATGATTTTTTGGGGCGCCAACTTTTTAAAAGCCAGGACCATCCCTGGGTCATTTCAGTAAGATATGGTTAAATCACAAGAGTTGTTAGGTCTAACTTAGTATTTTACCTTAATTTCATTTCTAAAATATTATTTATCAAAATATGATCATTACCACTACATATGGTTGAACACATAATGCTGTTCTTAATTTAATGCAATTCACTACACAACACAGTCAGTTGTCATGGGACCCAACTGGAGTTTAATATAATGAAGGAGACCTGTAACTACCACATACTTTCCAAAGGAAACATATAATGCAAGACTTAACAAATCCAATCTGAATTGGCAGAAATGATTAATACATGTACTGACCCCAGCTGTATCATTCTTGATTTTCACTTTGATTGCCTCCTTTATACCATCTTCTGCTTTTCCCAAGCCTGATCCTAAAACGACAGAAATAAATTCATCAGTGAGTAACAACCTTTTAAAATCTCAATCACACAAATTGAGTTAAAAATATTTAAAAGATTATTATCTTCAATCTTCTAAATGATAAAAAGGATCAATTAGAGATAAAAATTTGGGATCTATCATGCTGTAGCAAGTTCCCAAGGATTAAACATTTCTCGGAATGTGCCTTTAATAAATACAGTGAAGCCACCACAAGCTGTATTATTTCATATTTCTGCATGTAAGTACATGTACTACATTCAACAGCATTTCAACATCTCTTGCTATCACAAAATAAAGGTAAAGCAGAAAGTATTCTCCAGTGGTAGTAAACTGAATGCTTTCTTAAAACCTTTTATCTTATTCACAAAATAAAGACCAAGAAGATTTGATTCATAGATTCAGTACTTGAGTAATCTTTACAAATTTGTGTACATCTTGTCAAAATTAAAAGTATTATAAACAAGATTCCACAGTAACATGCTAAAATAGAGAATTCATAGCAACTGCAAATAGTTAAAATGGATAAGTCTAGAGGGAGAGTTCTGGTTGATTTTAAAATAGTATGAATGGTCAAGTCTAGACAGATTTCTAAGTAATCTCAAAAAAAATGTGAATGAACAAGTCTAGATAGAGTTCTAAGTGATCTCAAAATAATTTGAATGGACAAGTCTAAACAGAATTCCTGGTGAGAGTTCTGGTTGATTTTAAAATATTTTGAATGGTGAAGTCTATAAAGATTTCTAAGTAATCTCAAAATAATGTGAATGGACAAGCCTAGATAGAGTTCTAAGTGATCTCAGAATAATTTGAATGGACAAGTCTAGATATTTCTAACTCATCTCAAAATAATTTGAATGACAAGTCTAAACAGAGATCCTGGTGATCTCAAAATAGTTTGAATGGAGAGAGTTCTAAGAGATCTCAAAATAGTATTAGTATGAATACCCAAAACTAGAATGCATGACTTAGAGAAATTCTAGTGAGCTCAAAAAAATTCTAAATAGACAAATCTAGTGAGAGATCTTAGTCATCTCAAAAAAGCTTTGACTGGCTAAGTCTAAAATGTATATTTGATCATGATAGCATGTTTACTCATCTTAAATTAAACAATAATTCTAAAATTAAGAACTACTTTAGTTTAACTAAAGCCTATTCCACCCTGATGGTTGAAGGCTCTGCCAGTAACTGTCATCAAAAACCTTACAGATGAAAATGATTGATTGATATGTACTTTTACTGTGGGAGTCAGGTACTAGACTAGGTCAACCAAAGATACTAATGATAACAAATAAAAGGGTAGGACACATTTTTGCAACCTGTGTAGCCTGTGTTGTGACCTTACAGCATGTGACATTCAATCTGCTTTCTACTGGACCATACCTTTTGGTTAAACTCAGCCAAAAAATTGTCTTTGTACTTAAACACTAATGTTGCTGTAGGTCTTTCTTTGGGGCATGTATATAATGACCTACCAATTAATAAGAATATTAAAGGATCACAAATGAATAATCACCATTTCATGGTAAAAGAGCAATCTAATTCTAAAACCTGACACCCATTTCCAAATCAGTACAGAACACCTGCATGACTTATAGTAAAAGTCTTTTGTCAGTCCCTTTGAACACCTACATGACTTGTACTTTAAAAGTCTTATATCAGTCCCTCAAAACACCTACCTGACTTGTACTGTAGAAGTCTTGCATCAGTTCTTTAGAACACCTACATGACTTGTACTGTAGAAGCCTTGTATCAGTTCTTTAGAACACCTACCTGACTTGTACTGTAGAAGCCTTGTATCAGTTCTTTAAAATAACCATATGACTTGTACTGTAGAAGCCTTGTATCAGTTCTTTAAAACACCTATATGAATTGTACTGAAGAAGCCTTGTATCAGTTCTTTAGAACACCTACACGACTTGTATACTTTAGAAACCTTATATCAGTCCCTATGAACATATGACTGAAAACAAATTAAACAGAGCAAGCCAAAAAAGTACTAGCACAATTTTGAGAGTATTGTGGACTTGTGCACTGATCAATCAAAATACATTGGCAACAGTGTAATGCACCAACAATGACATTTATAGGTAACAAATATGCACCATCTAGACTAGGGCTGTCAAAAATCACGAAAAAAAACAACCTGGGTACCCGTTGCAAATTTTAATGAGTACCTGGGTACCCGTTAGCACATGAATGACATGTACAACCATAGACAGACTAATATTTATCTCCATTTCTTTAATATTTCTTTTATGGCGATAGAGGCTAACCGTTTACTTCGTGGTCTGATTCGTCCACACTGACGTAGCTGCGAATTGTCTGACCGCACGCTGTTAATAAATTTATTTAGAATGACCTTTGTACACAGATAGTAAGTATAATCCAAATTTTAATGATCACTGTGATCAGCAGCATTAAAAGCTTTAGAACACTCCCATTTTTTAAAGTACAAGTCATTGTTAGAAAAGACCACGTTTATTCATCTGCTTTTGAACGCAGATTTGAATTACCCACACATGCATGCCCCAGTTATACGTGACCATACAGTCGCATAAGTGTTATTATTTTGAAATTATAATTCTCAAGATAGTTTTGGCAAAAACGTAGTAGTATCGAAAATAGAAATATTGGTATATGTATGAAAGAGCACGCAATGTACCAATCATTTAGCACCCACATTTAATATTTATCGTCTACAAAGAGGCTTATTACCTGTAGAACAATGCTATGTTTTAACCTTGGTATATAATGCCTCGGGGATAACGGTTTGTCTGGTTGCACAATGTTAATGAATTTTATTAATCCAAAAAGACTGTCGGACATATGGTACTTTTACATTAAGCAGAGATCTGGTTTCTAATTATAGCCATAGCTGTCACATCTGTTTGGCGAGTGTAGTGATTATTTTTTTTAGTGGTACCTGCATTTACGTTTCAATACCCAGGGTTTTTCTATAGGGTCTGGTACCCGATGACAGCCATAATCTAGACACTACTCTGTGTGTATTGATTATTCAGCAATAATGTAACATAAATTTCAGATGAAACAATTCTATCAGAATATCTTTTTGTCAAAATTCCATGAGAAATTCCTTTTCAGAATTTTTAACTGTATACCTAGCGGATATCTATACCTACAACCTGACTCTGCATCCTCACTACAGATTTGGCTGCGCATGATCTATTGTGAATAAAATGAAGTAGCAAATTGACTATTTTGGTTTTAATATATACCTTTTCTTCAGAACAGAGTGTACCCACACATTTTATTGACAGTTTATTTAGCAAATAATATGATATTTTATGCTTGTTACATTCTATAATGATTATTGGCTATACTACAATAAACTGCAGACTCCAGTGGCTATACCACAGGCTTACACCCTTTATACCCACAGAGAAAATGATTCATATCACGAGCTGAAAAATTACGCACTCTCTATATAAAAATGCATATGTAGTCATTTTAATTTATCTTTTGAAATTTCCAAACGTTGCACAACATTAAGCTCTGTGTAACAAACTCGAAAATTAATAACTTTCAACATTTATTAATAAATGACTATAAAACTGTTCTAGAAACTGACAATATCTTATATCTAAATGTAATTAACATTCTAAAAATCCCTAATTTGTATAAATTTCTGTTTTTCAAATTAATATACCTTCTTTCCATCCGTGTTTTAACAACTGATTATGTGCAAAGTTGTTATGTGCCATGTGTTGCTTCAATTTCCGGTAAATTACACTCACTGACACCGTACAATGAAATATGATCCGGATTTTTTTATTACTTAAAAACCCCAACTATTTCCGTGATCATCGGCGTCATGTAAATATTGCTTGTAAAGAGATTCGCTGTATCACTATATGTAATTTAAGCAAACGTTTATTCAGACAGCTTGACATATGATTGAAAATAATGCGTTATGTCGAAATTTGGTAGAAAGCTGAAACCTTATTACAAAACTGTAGTAGTAGGAATTAAGGACGGGTCTAGCTCATATACCTTTTCCAACCCTCCAAACAAATATAAATTACCATCACGGAGACACCCCAACCCAATCCCAAAACGACTTTCCCTAAAATCAAGGTACTGGTTCTAGCTCAAAGACCTTTTCTAACCCTGCAAACAAATATAAATCACCATCTCAGAGACCCTCCAATCCCCATCCAGAAACGACAATTACCTAAAATCAAGGTACTGGTTCTAGCTCAAAGACCTTTTCCAACCCTCGGAACAAACCCACCCTTCCCATCCCAAAACGACATTTACCTAAACTCAAAGTATTGGGGACCTTTTTCAACCCTCCAAACAAATGTCAGAGACACGTTACCGCATCAGAGAGGTAGAGCGAGACCAGGTGAGTGAAATTGTTATACCTCATCACCAATGATCATTGTTTCAACTGTTGATATAAGAAATATTTCATCGTCGCGACGGTAAAAACTAAACTTTACTTTACCGTACACACGGCGACGACATTCGAACAAATCCTTTTTTTTGCAGCTTGTGAAGAGGCTTTTTTTGTCGATAAAATATAATTTTAACCGATCGAGATCGATGGTAAGTTTAGAGTATATCTGTTGACTTATAAAATCATGAAAGTTTTTTTTTTAAAATTCCACTTATAACTCCTGGCTCATCAGTTCAAAGTATTTGAAATACCCGCTGTCATCAGATCTGATAAGCGATAGTTTTAGCTTGTCACAACACATATTCAATAGGCGTACAATGTCAAACAGACTCTTCATGCCAAGGTCACACTCACAATACAATACCAGATATAAGTTGTTCGTAAATAAAAGGACACAAGAGAGATAATACAATAGGAGTGCAAAAGAGTTAAAACCATTACACACGGGAGATGTTTAAGGGTTAACCCAGAGACAAACATGGTATATGGCGCAAGGCAAACGTAGAGGGAAAAGTTGACATTCACTCTTACAAGATTCGGACAGAAGTTGGTGGTGTGTATCGCAGGAGCAGAAAGCATCTGCGAGCAACAAATAAAAAGTTCATAGACCCTGATAATCAGGACCTACACGAAACACCTGTGGAATCGCGAACACCAGATAGACTCATACCGTCTGAAACAGGCAACACAGAAACAGACATTCATGTGCCACAAGAAATTGAAAACACTAATAGTGGTGCAAAGATTACATTTGGGAGCACGACTAGACCAAAGATAATCGTACAATAACCATTGAATAATAATGGCGGATCTCCAGAGAACTATTAGACATTAGAGGAAGACGTCTTAAGAAACCAGTGTATTTGGAAGACAATATTGCCATAATATGAGTATGTTAATTCCTAGGACAGTGATGAGGAGTTAAAATAAGAGTAGAAAGGAATTGATTCAAGACAGAACATTAAATAATTCATTTGAGTAAAGCATTGCTAGTGATACTTAGGAAAGCGGATCGTTCAAATAATAAGGAATAATTTAATTTGTCTCATCGATTATTCATGCAGTGCGCAGAGAAATCAAATCAGAATTTATTTGTAATAAATTTAAGACTCTGAGGGAATAAAGTGCACAAGGTATGACAAAGGATTTGTATATTAACATTATGTGCCAGCAAGCAAGTTAATGGAAAACAAATCTATTTTAAGGAGGGAGATGTAACGTAAAGCATATGTATATGTATTAGTCTATTCCACAGTAAGGTCGTACGAGTTAGTTCCCTTATTATCGTTGTACTCTTTTGGAAAAACCTAAACTAGTGCAACATGTGCTAGAGGAGAGTGATTAAACGTGTTTGCGTGCAGCCCTGTTTTCTGTTTTAAATTTGTCCTAGGAAGACATTTCCACCAAAGTCACTTCCCAAAGGGCTTAGTATTCCATTTGGATGGCTTGAAGTAATTTGTTGGGAAACACCTCCATGGAACTGTCACTGGTAACCTTAAGTAAAATTGGTTATTCATAATTCAAGAGTTCTAGTATCTGAGGGGTCACTGGAGGTCAGAGGAGTGTCTAAAAGAGGATTGTGGTTGTTATTGTGATTATTGGGAGGGAGGGTGATTGACGTTTAGAGCAAGGCTCCCGTTCTTCCCGTTAGAAGAGTATTTCAGCGAGGGACTGGGGAGAAGGTAACCGATGAAACTGCTGAAATAGTCCACAGTTGTCTCCTTGTTGCAAACTCAGATTCGCAATGGCATACACCGCAACAATCTGGCAGAAAAAGACGATTTGCGTTTTAGGCATACATTATTCGCACCACACCCATAAGAGTTGCTTCTGTAGATCTTGCACAGAAAAACTGGGTGAAGGAGTGGCCACTGCAGTACTAGTGGTTGAGGCTGTGTTGAAGGGCATAATGGTCACTTCCTTTTAGAGTCGCTTTCTAGCGAAATGTCGATCCAAGAGTAAAAACTAAACGGATATCCTTTCCAATGTATTTAGACTTCTTTGGCACGACGTTTTCCCATTTTACGGGATCTTCGATCGAGAATGCTTTCTATGTCGCACACTTTCACTTTTTTATACCCGTTGCAACTATGGCAAGTAAAACGTTTCTTTTAAAACTTCCCACTTGTTGTCTTCCAATTTATAGAGAGCAGCATGACGTCCACGCGCTCGTACAGCGACACGAAACATTTCAGTGGTCCAGTTGGGTATATAACCTTTGTCGAAAGTGCGTTTGGTTTTGCCAATGCGTACCCAATCTCCTGCTGTCAAAACTCCACCTTTCTTGGGGACAGTTGGGGACGTACCAAACTGATGCTCGAAGACGGTTACTTCTTTGTCGGAAGTCACTTGGTGGGACGTCCGTGGCACCAATGGTAAGATTGGTTGTACGCTTGGAAGAGGTGTGGTAAGACGTCAATGTACTTGAAAGTGTGTTGATGCATAAAATATTTCCACACGCGATTTTTTTCAAAGTGCATTGAACACGTTCCATCATGCTGGCATTAGTTTCAGGATTCTCGGCAGTGGAAAATGATATTTCGTTTCTTTAATTCGTTTTGGAATGCTCTCTTTAGAAATTATGTTACTTTGTGGGTTTGCCATCGAAGAGGGTGTTGACCGCTTTGTTTCAACAACAGCTTTAGAGTTCGCACTAACTCACTGCTCGATTTGGAAGTCAATGGCATGATTCGTACAAATTTGGAAAAGACATCGATCACACAAAACAAATATTTGTAGCCACAATTGTAGGTGACCAAATGAGAGATATCGCCTAAATGAACTTACTATTGATGATCGATGCCCTCCACTCCGGTTCGTCTTCTGGACAATTTTCGTCAAATAGGTTTGTGTAAAGTGTGCGTGGCTTGTTCTTGTAACTATCATTTTACCTGAAGTAAACGAACACTTTTCGATCGAGTTTTGGCAGCACGGTATAATTTCCGAATTCCTCCGTAACCTAAAGGCTTGGGTGGAGTTAAGGAAATGCTAACACCTTTTCCATTTTTTTCAGTAGGTTACCCGCTATTCGCAGATGCTACTCTAAATGGGACGAAGTGGTGGTTTAGTAACGGCTTTACGTTTCCGAGGTGCCACGGGAGTAGAAGTCAAATTTACTAGTGGTGGTTATGGGATGGTTTTGGTCTTCTTTTCCTTTTTTTCTTCTTTTTTCCCTTTTTTCTTTTCGAGTTTAGTTGAAGAAGGAGTGGACATCATCTTTGTAATCCAAGCTTTAAGTTCTTCTCGCTGGGGTGTACGGGAAGGGGTGAACAAGAACGCTGAAATATTACTAGAGATGGGAGCTGCTGATGGTGTTTGAAAGACTTCTTGTGCCTTTTCTTCCACGCGCATCCGTGGAGCTGTGTCTGTCTTGGACGCTGGGGGTTGTGGTGGACTTTCAGAGATGGCAGAGCTGTTTCATCGAAAGTTTTCTGGTGATAGAGTTTAAGTTGTTGCAACACTCGACTGAACAGTTGCACTTTTTCCCAATTTCCACCAACAATTGCAATCCGTGTTGTAACCGGAATATCTCGTTTAAATGAGGATTGGGAGGTAAATGGGACATTCGTTATTCTTCCCAACGATGGTATTCCTTCAATCGTTTGTATGGCACTTAAGTCAGTTTTCGTCCCTCCATCGGATTTCATCATTAAGGTTTTTAACTCCAGAATCCTTTTGTCTTCTTGATCCTTTTTATGTTTTACCTACCCCTTGTGAAGAAGCATGTACCATCATGAGTTCTGTAGTTATGGGTGCCAATGTGACTTTCACACGTTGTAAGAACAGGTGTACAGATCACCAGTGTTGTACCAACATCTTTTTCTTTTGACGATTAGGTAACATCTTTTGGACCATTTGGTAAAGAATATATGGATGTTTGGCTAAGGATTTTTCTGATGTGGAGACATATATATCGTTCCTTTGAAGACATTTAGACATTCACTCACGGTATCTTCGACATCTTTGGAGGCTGCTTGAATCATTTGTTTCACACCAAACTATCATGTGCAAGGTGGCTTAAACAATACTGATGATAAAGAACGTCCTCTGGACAGAATTTTATATCCTCCTGACTGGCAATTGAAGAGTACCTAAACGCGGTGTTTTTGTGGCATCATTCCAAAAACACCGACCAATAAAAATAGCTCAGTCATTTCGCATAAAATAGTCGCAAATACTTTAAGATAGCGTAGGCGCCTTTAATAATTGTTAGTCAGTCAGTCTGGGGGTAACAAGACAAGAGCTTACAACACACTATAGTAAGTGACAACAATGACGCTCCGGAATTAACATAATGCGCACAGATACAAAGAATCAACACAACAACTACAAAAATTATATAGAAAAAGAAGCCCCATGTGATACAAGAACACACAACCCAAGCGATAGTAAATGACAACGATGTAGCACTGGAAACAAATATAATGGAAAGCGAACAGACGCAAAGCATTAACACACCACCACCACCAACAACAACAACAGCAACAAATATACAGGAAAAGGAGAATCTCCATATGGAGCACACGCAGCTGGAGAACAACAATGTAACTATAAAAACAACAAAACCCACAAATAAGGGCAAAAAGAGGAGATAGACAACAGCAACAACAAAAACACCGACAACAATAACCAAAACATACCCAATGACATAACACACATATACACCATACACAACATCCAACAAGTAGGACCTTAAGAACACATAAATGCTAAAGAAATGCAAGAAACAGAAACAGCACTAAAGAAGCCAAGAATTAATTGAAAGAATCAACAAATAGCACCTACTACAACAACCCAGAATATAAAGACAAAGTCATAACACCAAATAGAAAACACTCAATTAAATGAAAATTAAGAGAACAGACAAACAAATGAACAAACGATAACAAATAAAGGTCAGTAAGAAGACAGCCAGAAAACATGACAACAACACGGTCAACTGAGCAAACCTATACGACAACAACAAAGACAACAAACACATAAAACCACAACCAAATATAGCCCCTAAAAGATAGAAAAGCAACTTCACCAAAATGGATTCAAAACAACAAAGCATGAATATTATCAACCACATCTAACAATATTTTTTAAGAGTCACACCGAAAGGTTTCTTCAACTTGGTACTAAAACCATAGCAACAGCCCTGATGCAACACCACCGAGGAATATTCTGAATCATGAGACCAAGAATCAATTATATCATTATTATATTACATCTGGTGTTGCACTACAGGCCAAGTAGTACAATATTTGGAAATAACAGAAATGACTGGCATAAAAGTTACAACCAAACGGCACAGAGCTACGTACACAGCACATGCAACATACAACGAAAATAAGCTCAACAAAAACCTAAGCATAAACCACTCCAACAGGATACAACCATAACAGAAAAGACAAAAACTACCTAAGCACCAAATTTAAAGCAGTAATAAAATTATGTTCCAAATAGGCATGGAAAACTACTACTGACATCGAAATATATCTACAACGACAAAACATACCACACAGAAAAATCACAAGATTAGAAAACACACAAGGAAAACAAACAAACCGCATACTGATTTCATCAAAACACCACCCAAAGAGATAAAACTAGGGCATGAAGGAAAAATGATAAAAGTGCACAATAGCATAAACAAACCAAGACATTGCAGTAACTGCCAAAAATGGGGGCACTTCACATCTAAATGTAGAACGCGCCCAAGATGTAACATATGTGGGGACAACCACCAAATGCCAATATGCCATAGCAGAGAAAACAATAATACAACGGCTGGAAAAAGAACACATAAACAGGCAAAACAAGAACAAAGGGAGCGAACCTTTAACCAAACAGCAAAAACAAGAAGAGTAAACAACTCAACCGTAAACACACAAAACAAACGTAAAACATCACCAATACTAGCAAGAATACTACCAGCGGCACAGACAACAGCATGACATCAGCAAGAACACACGAACATATACAATAAATACATCGAGAACAAAACGGAGAGGAGCAGAACCTCCCTATCAACAAGCTATAAAACAGTAAAGATATACCAAACGCAAAACAACAGAAAACAAATTCTAAGAACATAGAGAAAAGGCAATATATTACCGCATCAAATGAAAAAACAAACAAACAGAAGCTCTAACGACTTCAATGACGTAAACCAAATAACATTATAACTACAGGAAATAATAAAGAAAATACATAAAAACAAACAACACAACTTGATCAGAAGAGAAGACTTTCTCCTACGTCAAGACTTTTTTCTCTACTAAATGAGACGCTGGAACATATATTTCCCAGGAACAAGTGATTCTACTAACACAACACAACACAACACAACACAACACAACACAACACAACACAACACAACACAACACAACACAACACAACACAACACAACACAACACAACACAACAACATAAACATCAGCTTATTACCATAATGGATAGAATCACAATTAACGAAACTGCAAATAAATATCAACGTGCTACAACTATGAAAGACAAAACTACTCAATAACCTAACAACCAAATAAGGATCAGCTTTAAATTTATTATCTGGCAATGGAACTACAAAGGACTAATTACAAACCATGGAGAGTCGATAACAACGATCAATGCAGCAGTACACAAATCCAATATCATGTGCCTTCAAAAAACATTCCTTTCCCCGACCCATACAACACTACACAAAATAAAGGAAGTAGTAAGATATAGAGTTGGTTTTAGCGCAAGCACATCTTTTAACCCCCTCCCCGCTCACAGAATAAATACGAATTACCCTTCTTTCTATCCTAAAATCCCATACCCTGCACAAAATCCAAAGGCAGATATAATCCTATAACTTTACACTAATATATTACATTTTTACATAGACTTTGTTTATAACAGATGTTGTATAAGGTAATTTAATCTGGAAATTAAACAATATCTCTACATAGCCTGTACGCAGTCTAAAAAAATCAATATCTCCATATCAACCAAAGCCAGGTAACAAGCTTTAGTCATACTTTAACGTCAAGTGATGTATCAGAACACCCACTCAAAAAACTAAAACGTGAAAAAGTGTGAGCAATTGTATCAAAAACTAAAACGAGAAAAAATGTGAGCCATGCATGACGTTCCAGAAATATTCACGCAGGTATATAATGCGGTCAAATTATCTCATAAATACTACACTGCTGCGCGTCCAAGATAACATCTTCACCAGGCCAGACCAGGTAAGTGATATTATTTTATACCTCATTACCAACTATTAATGTTTTAACTGTTGATATAAGAAATATTTCATTATCACGATGATAGAGACAAAAACATACTTTACTGCTCACACGACGACGGGACTCACACAAATCTTTTGAGGTTTGTGAAGAGGATTTTTTTTATCGATAAATATATTTTTGACCGATCATAATCAATTGTAAGTTCAGTATATTTTTGTTGAATGATCAGATCATGAAAGTTTTTAAAGTCCTCTAGCAACTTTTGATATAATTGCTCGAGGTAATTGAAATACTACTTTTATCAGATTTGATGAGCGAAAGTTTTAACTTGTCTTGAGTACCACTAAAACGTATACCTGATATTTCATTATTAATTTCAACTGTTAACTGTTTGCCGTCTATCATTAGATAATGTCAAGTATAGATCTATTATCATGACAGTACCCAAGTGTAAGTATATCTACCCCATTTTATCAATAACATTTATCATCAAAATTGCTCAATCCACGTTTGATAATGACATATGTTTCGAGTTTATAAGATAATTTATCCGAATGGCCATTGCTCTTATAAAATTAACATCGCCATCAAATTTCATAAACTTTTTAACAAAATCGCATGGCAGACCTTTTGCTTTTTTCATTATATTATTATTGTTTAACAATACGGCATACATTTTGCTGCGTTATAATAATAAATTATTTGATAATGCTCGAGTTCATTTCATCTTTGTACTTACCAATAACCTTTTTATTTATGTCATCATGAAATTTACTGTCACGTGAGTAATCGGAAAGATCAAACAGATATCGATTGTCGTACATGTCCTGATAGACGTCCTTGCATTCGATTTCATATACGGGTGAGTCTGTATCAGCAAACAATAATCTACTGACCGGCCATTGATTTTTAACAAAATTATAATGAAAATCATACATCAGACACTTTGATAAATCTAACACCGAAGCTCCAACGAAAATCGATTTGTTTAGCTTTAGATTTGTTTTTCTTCTTTGTATCGCGACAAGATTTTCATTAAATATTTTCATACTCACAAAATCATCGTCTGACAGAAATTTGTTTCTGCGATTTATATCATTAACTAGTTCGATATTTTCGCTTTTTCTAATATTCTCCATCGTCTTACCAAAAACGAAATTGTTCATCAGTCTAAAGAAGTTTCTCTCAAAATCAGTTTTCGCTGCAGCTCTTCCTGAAGTGTTCGAGTGAATATACCCTCTCATCTAAGGCGACTGATTAAATTTTAGTACACGATTAATTTTTCTCAACACAAGACTGCTTGTTTTAAAACTTTATAATACAAAACATATTTTTTTCTTATCGAATAAATTTGGTACTAGCTTTTTGACCATAGAATTTTGTCTTGGTGTTGCTACCGCTTGTTGTTCTTGAGATAATAAACTATAATATATGACCATCAATTCTGCACAGAAAGGATAAACTTTATGTAGATTGTGTAGCGAAATAGGATAATTGAGATCAACTTCAACGAAATACGAAAAATCGTCAGGTAGAAATCGATCAGCCGTGATCCAATGAAATCCATCAAAAGTCATTGGTTCTGCCAGCGAATACCCGTACAAATTATTGCAATCTAGATAAACTATATACTTCGAAGGAAGCTTTTAAATATTTGTTGTTTGCTTCAACATATTTCTTTTTTATCACGCTAATACCGCCTCGGATACCTTTTTCTATAAAGTTGAACATATCAACGTCAGTCAGTAATTCTAACCTAACCTTACAATTATAGTGTTATAAAAGATATACAATTTCACAATTGAAAAGAAAATTATACAATTTTATATTATACATTGGTATTAAGGCCATTAGGATACAAAGTATCTAATTTATGATAAGGCCTAATGGCCTTAATACCAATGTATTATATAAAATTGTATAATTTTCTTTTCAATTGTGAAATTGTATATCTTTTATAACACTATAATTGTATGTATGACTGTTTGTCTCTATTATATTTTATTATTTTACTGACTCAGGTTTCATTAGAGACTCGTGTATCTTTTAGATCCTGTCATATATATAGTTGTTGTGATTATGCATTGTTTTTTATGACGTTACCTAATGACGTAATTTCTTATGAAGTTACGTAATGACGTAATTGTTATTTTAGCCTGTAAAGACGTCATCCGTTTATTTCAAAACATTTAGTGCCTGAAGAAGCATATATTATATGCGAAACTAGTTGCACGGAATTATCGGCGTTTGTGTCGTTTTTTTAATCCCAAAACCTAACCTTACCAAACTTTAACAGAGCATCCCACGACGACAGTCAGGGAGCAGAATAATACTAATAAGTTTCTAGTCCGTAATTAGTATAGCTCACTTCTCGAAAACTTTCAAAAACATCTGCTAATAATAACACGTTAGTTTTCAAATATAAATCGTGATAATTACATTTTTAAGTTGCGAGTAAAATTGGTCCTTGTCAGGTAAAGATGTTTCATCAAATTTGATCCAGTCGTCAAGATACTCGTATGGAAATGCTCATTTTTCGGTCAGTAGAGTGTATTTATCTCCAAAACAGTCTCTTAGGTTATCAAATTTACTACAACCTTTCACTAGTTCATCTAACGATGCTGCCACAAACTGCAGGCTGTCAATGAAACGTAACTTATCTAAAGTAACTGACATATACTTTTCAAAATTATTGGGAATGCATTTGATGACGGTATCGATTTTAAAACGAGATTTTACGCTAGGATCACCAAAAGCTTCTACGATAATGTATCGATCTTATCCTCAAAAGTTGTGAAGAATATCTGGAATAAAATCTGGAGCATGAAATTTTAAATTACATTAAACATGAGTCGCTTCACGATATTGTCTGGTCAAATGGCAATGGTCATGTACTTTTTTGTTATCGTCCAAATCTTTTTCACAAATATCGCAAATTTCAGCTTGTTCTTATCAGATTCTTGTTAAGGTGTTAGTTTAACCATAGGAGTTACTCTTTTCAAACCAGTAAATATGTGATCAACTTCGCTAATCAAATGCTTGAGAAGCCAGATAGCTGGATTTTTACCACGACATAAGTTGTTTGGCTTGGATAATCTTGAATCAGTTCAACAAACTACCTTGTACGCAACCCCACATGGAATATGATTATGAGTTTTCATTGTTCTTGATTGGTCAGGATTATTTTCTACGCCAAGCACAGGTTGAAGTAAGCATGGCTAAATGAATTTTCAGTTTATGATTATAATTGACAAAACACAATAAACTATCTTTCTTAGATGGCATCGTTATTCGTTGTACATCACTACAGTACTGCAAATGCTTTTGTAATGTTTCATTGTCTGTACAACCGTGCAAGCAGCGATAACAGAAGAACGTGTTATTGTTACGTTTATTGTACTGTCTGCCAACTAGTCTATTAAAGTTTTTGATTCAAACATAATGATTTTAATAAAACAGTAAATTTATGGTCGATTGTGAAGCTTTCTCTGATATATTTCTCGGATAGTCGTTTTTTTTTCCATCTAGTCCGAAAACATTTATTGAAACAGTTTTGCTTTTCAAACTTTGGTATTTGATTTTCTGCCACTGGAAAGTCAATATCTTTAAAATTTAATCTTGACAGGTGACTAAAATACTTTTCAAGACAACCAGCGTTTTTTTCTGTTGGAATTAGCACAGAAAGAACAGCCCATTGAAAATATTTGTTATCGAGGTTTTTCACATTTATACAGCATTTTTTTTGTGTCAGGTCGATATAAGAAATACAGCATAATGCGTCATATTTCATTGTGTGAAATAAAATTTCCTTGGTCATTTCAAACTTCCAACCCGAACCCAATTCGGTAAATTCCTGTATCTTTTTCCAAATTTCTTGGTGTATTTCATCAGCTAGTGACAAAAGATCAGTCGCAATCAAAACACGTCTTGATTTTGCATTAATGTAAGGATATGCAATTTCCTTGTCAGTCGATTCTTCCTTCACCAGTAGCTTCGAAAATATAACATGATACTGCACTAATAGTTTTATACCCCTGTGATTTTCAGGCTCACGTTTAAAGGTTTTCTGTAGCAGGTGGTAAAGATTTTTTGCAGAAAAATTTACCAGTTCGATTTATTTATCGAACCGATAACTGTTATCGAATCCTGTAAAAGCTGTAGCTATTTTTTCAGGTTATACCATAAAGCTCTTATTGGATATATCACGCAATTTCAACATTGCTATACTATAGTGCAATATCTAATTGATATTTTGATCGATAACTAACCTCCCACCAGGTTGAAAAATCAGTTAGAATTATAAAATCCTTATAGTATAATGTCACAAAATATGACAAGCGCATACGAGCAAGTTTAATTTCGTTCACCCAAAGTATAACCTATACGCTGGAAATGTGTTAGGTTCGGTGATACGTGTCCAATTATAAACATATGATAGGTAAAGCAACGCCAGTGGGTTATAAGATTATTATGACATTAAACAAATACTTTTTTATTGTTAAATTGACCCAGATTGGATACATCTATCAAATGTGCTGCCCAAATATCATCTTTAAGTCTCGTAAACTTTTTTTAAGGTCTGTGTAGTTCGGTTACAAGATCATCGTATAATTCTTTTCCAAGCCCTAATTTGTATTTTGCTCCAATCATTCCCTGAACAAATCTTCTATCAAAACGTTCTCGTAGCTTTATTGACTCCAAATCACGCAATTCGTCTAACATTACTTTATTGCAATCTGCTTTCCAGTGTTCGTGATAGCGACAACATATCATGACGCATCTCTCTTGCATCTACCTGATTGTAAGGCTCTTGTCGTGGCAGCCGATTATCGTTCTCGTCCAGTTGTTGATCTAGCAAATTATAAGGTCCAGTATACTTGTGACCTGGCAAGATCCAACCGCCTTTTGGTTTTGGTAATTTACCGATACTTTTGTGAATGTCGATGATATCACGGCAATTGCATGATTTACAGTACGTTTGGATTTTATCCTGTTCGATGCAAAGATCTTTGTCACAATCACAGTTGCATTTCATTTTATTTTATCATGTTTCATAAAATTAATCATCGATCAAGATAACTCTGTTTGGACACATTCAAGTTCCAGATTTCAAGAACATAATTTTCTTTCGACCACAAATGACACAAATATTTTTAGCATCATTCTAATTTTTTTTCGTTTTTTCCGTCGTCTCATCCTTATTATCTGTTTTGGTGTTACATTTGAGACAGTGTTTTGACATTAATATACCTACAAGTCTAGATAAAATTAATTTAAATCTCATCCTTTGCGTGAGAATGTTGCTTATCAAATTGTAAAAAAAAACTTTGAAAAGTTTTTAGTCTGTGATATTTGTCTGACAAACATGATGCAATAATAATCACAAGTTAATGCTCCAATCGGCTGTAGTTGATTAGACGAATAATTTATTTTTTAAAACTTTTAAATTTTTTTAAAAATTATATTTTTTATGAGATCGCTCAAAGGAAGTCCGAAAGAATCAAAATAATTGTTATCGTAGACATCAACCAAATAGGTGCCGGAACCATCGTTAAAAGTTTTCTATGTTAACAAAACACGAACTACCTGTTGGTACGTCATCGAGTTCGTCCTTGGAAAATACTTATCGAAATCCAACAACGTTCTTCAATTTTTCCATGGTATCAAAATCGCTTAATAATGTCTGGTCCCTATCAATTTTGGAATGAGTCTCCTCGCTAATCCCGCTAGCAGAGGAGCGAAAGGACTAATCTTCCTTGTTTTGTTCGTTTGCGTTTTGTTGCTTTCTTTGTTCGACGATTTTCTTTATGTCATTTTATTTTATACTGTTACATACAACTAACGATAGATTTGCTTTATTCTACGACCTTCGACTGATTTTTTCGTTGCTCCAGAGACTGCCCCTGACGCGGCCACAACTCCAAGAGAGCCGAGTACTGGTAAAACTTTGCTAGCGATCACAGAAAGCGCTGGTCCAAAAAATCGACATTGTTTTTTCATTGCGTTTACCTGGGGTACAGATAGATATAGAACAAATGGTTTGTTGCAATGAGTTTATCGATTTGTTGTTGCGTTAACACGATTTTCATTGCAGTTTTATTTGAAGTCACTGGAGAGATCATCAAAAAACAGAGCTGAGTTTAGCAACAGCTGCTGTTAATTTTTCAACTTGACCGGATGTTAGGTATAGTTCTTGAGTTGTGTATTTGGTTTTCATGATGGGAACGTCTGGAAACAAGTGCTTATATTGAGACAAAAATTGTTTAAGTTCACTTTTTTCTTGTACTTGCAAATGAAAACAGTTTCTGGTCTAGATTTTACACAACTTCCGAATTCTGCAGACTTGTTGTTCCAAGAATATTAGAATCCAGATGAATTCCTTTCTGCGAATATTTTAGTGGGGCAGGTACAACTATATTACATGATTTACTTGGCTATTTCTTTAAATTAATAGTACTCTATTAATTTACTTAGACTTGAGTTCTAATATTATAATTTGGTTCATTCTCTTCTTTACTTTGTAAGGGCCATAAAATCTTAATTGCAGACAATTGTGCAGAATACGCGAGAGAATTGACTTTATTTCAGGACTCGAAAATTCTCTCTAGTACGCATTGGTGAAACCAGTTTTACTTTTGACTTGAACTGGTGAATGCCAAATGTAACAAGCTGGAATACCCCATTTTTGAAATTTGACCTTTGATTAGATTGATCAAATTTGAGACGGTCAAAGTTTGCAAAACTCTTCAAAGGAATTACTTTTGAAAAACTTGTTGATACATACTTAATTGTCAACAAATTTTGGTTACATGGCAAGGTCTTTGATAAGGGATCAATACAATCTACTATAACTCTACTTAATGGTTTGTCAAATACAGGAATCGGTTTCGAATGAGCTTTAGGAATCTTTAGATTTGTTTCTCCTACAATATGACACCCCTGACAAGATCTATAAAACTTGAAAACATCACATTTGATTCTTGGCCAATAGAATTGAGTCTAGTTCTTGTGATACATTTTTCTTATCCCCAAATGACCAGCCAATGAAGTGTCATGTGCCAAACAAAGTATTTCCTGTCTGTAAAGTTTCGGAACCACAATTTGATATTTGACTGACCATTTGTCACTAGCAGGCACCTCAGGAGGTCGCCATTTTCCCATAAGAACTCCATTTTTAATGAACAGACAGGTACTTCAGTTGCTTCATTTTCACTAACTGCCCGCTGAAACAAATCGGAGATCTCAGGATCCTTCTCCTGTTCAACGACAAGTGATTGTCGTTTATCACCCAGATCAGATAAAAGAGAAAGAGTATTCAAAAGAGGATCATTATGATCAATACCTTTCGACTGATCCAACTTGGAAGTGAAAGTGACCTCATCAAAAACCTGACCAATACAAGTGTCAGCTAAAGGAACAAAGTCCTTATCAAAATCATTCTCAAGAGCGTTCTTTGCCAAAGCTCTGGTAACTGAACAAGCTGAACATAAATTAGGAATATCTTGTTCAATAGGATCAACTTTTTCATCCAAAGAAGGCTTGTCAGGTACAATTGGATTATCCACAACCTTGTCTCCAGCTAAGTCATTACCTAGCAACAAATGAACGCCCTAAAAGGGTAAGGTATACACTACACCGACGGTCACAGTTTCTGAAACTAAGTCTGATGACAAATTAACATAATGGAGAAGAACATAGACAAAGCCACACTCTACTCCCTGAATGAGAACACTCTCATTAGAACAGGTCTTCTCAGAAGATGGCAAAACACCTGAAACTAAAAGACTCAGAAGCTCCTGTATCCCTTAAAATTTTAATAGGGATAGGATTAGCCAAATCACCCGAGTGATATAGAACCCTTCGACATGAATGGTCCAAAATTCTCCACAACACAATCAGACTGAGGTTTATCATACCCATCAAATGTATTGTTTTCAATACATGACCTTGACCTCCTAGAAATAAGAGCATTTGGAATAGGTCTATCTTGATTCTGGTGCCTATAGTTCAATTTGAAGCACTCAGAAATTACGTGTCCTTTTTTCTTACAATAGTTACCCGTAGGTAGAGACAAGGACTTAAAATCAAATCTCTCAGAGGCTTGATTTTTAGAATTTGTGCCAGATTGATTTTTACTACTGAGAGTCGTATTTATTTGAAACACCTTTCTATCAGTAGACTGCTGAGTGAAAAATTTGTTTAAAGCAGGAGCTTTATGAATTAAGGAATACTTGTCAGGAGCCAGAACAGCATTTTTCAAGGTCTTAACCTCATGATCTTCAAGGTGATTTTTGATATCACTAATAATACAGTTTTTGAACTTTTCGAGTAATACCGGTTGTTCAAGTCTTTCATAATCATGTTCAATTTTCTCAGACAGACAATCATTTGGACAACTGTTCTTTTTCCCTAGCAAATTCAACATAAGTTTGTCTAATTTCTTTTTTTTTGTAACTTCTGAACTTTTGTCGATAAGCTTCAGGGACTAACTCGTAACCTTTTCAAGATGTATTCCTTAACCAAATCTTAATTTGAACTTTGATCTACTGACAGATATATATATATATATATATATATATATATATATATATATATATATATATATATATATATATATATATATATATACTGACAGATATACTGACAGATATACTGACAGATATATATATATATATATATATATATATATATATATATATATATATATATATATAAATATATATATATATAAAATATAAATATATATATATATATATTAATATATATATATATATATATATATATATATATATATATATATATATATATATATATATATATATATATATATATATATATATATATATATATATATATATATATATATATATATATATATATACTTCTGGCCTTACCATGAAGTACACTCTGCAATAATTGAGTCCAATACTCTCTTGGCCATTTTGAATTCTCAGCTATCTTTTCAAACATTATAAAATGCCTTTTCACTAAATGGGGGAACTAATTTGATATTTACTAAAATGTTAAACTTTGACTTTGCATGAGATGTGGAATCATGCCTGTCACTTTCCAGATCTAATTCTTTCATTTTAATTTGCATATGTCTCTCTTTCTCCCTTTATTCCATTCGTATTTGTCTTTCTTTTTCACTTTCTTCTATTTGTATTTGTCTTTCTTTTTCCCTTTCTTCAAATTGTCTTTGATTTTTCCTTTCTTCTATTTGTCTTTGTTTTTCTTTTTCTTCATATTGTAATCTCATTTCTTTTTTTAGTTAAGTTGTTATTTATGAAACTGAATTTGTTCTTTTTGCAATTGAATATGCCTATCCTTGTCTTTTTCTTCTTTTTCTAATTGTACTCTCTGAAACTCAAATTTATGCTTCAACTTTAGTTCTGCAATTTTAACGTCAGCATCGGTTAAAACCTTACTGACAGATGCCAAAACAATTTTGTCTCAACCAAATGTTGAATTATAATTTTCTTGATTTCTTGTTTAGTTAAAGAAGATTTTGCTTCAGATAGTTCATACTTTCTGGAAAGTTCAAGCAATTCATCCTTCCTAAAACTCTCCAACTGTTCTTTGGCTGGAGTAGAAAGAAAACTCCACTCTTTACATTTTTGAGAAAAAAAGCCTATTGTATTCACTAAAAAATTTCAAATAAAGTGAACTAGGGGAATTTAAATTTCAATTTGAGCCAATTTCAAATATCCCGGACGAGCCCCCAATTATTTTTATGTCACGTATAGGCTCATTCAAAGTAACATAAAAGAAAGAGTGAAGACAACAAGCTTTGTAAATTTTAACAAAAATAATTTATTTTCATAGAAAACATGAAATAATGTTAATAGTTTAAGCAAGACTTTCGGTTTACAGAAATGAACCGAATTGTTTATTCAAAATAAAAACTAAGACCTGTACAAAGTTCTAAGCACAGTCTGAATTGTCAAGTTCCGGTCCAAAATGGCAGATGAGAACGTCAGACGAAGGCTAACAGAAAATTCCAGAATTTACACAATAAAGCACAGTTTGTGTTGTTCCGTTCCAATTTAGAATATTTTCGGGAAAACATCTTTGTCCAAATCAGTAATGTTGTTCTCCAAGAAAACAATTATTCAGAAAAACGAAGTAAAATTAGCTCCTCTAACAAAACATGTTGTTCTACGTAGATATATGAACAGACAAATTCTTTTAGCACAAGAATACCTTTTTTTAAGGCAATAGAAGTCGTATAACTGACTTTACGACTCAACAACTGTGTATAACTCGACTATGACTGTCTGTCCGTGACTGTATACGTCTTATAAAAATCTCACACATAAATGAAGTTAATACGTTAGTTGAATTGCACGCGCAAGAAGACGCATGCAATTTCGCAATACTTCTGGACATTAGGAAAGCCTGACCCATTATCAGCCAATCGGTTTCATAACTATTCATGAATGATTACTTGTAATGAATTTATTATCATACACAGCACGTGCTCACATGAGACACATCTACGACTCAAGTAAAGAGCTTTTCAAAAACATATTAGACTGATATTAATATAATTATAATAGTAATTACATTTAATGAAATAAAAATGAAATGAAAAGATTTATACAGAATTGTTTCCTTAACACACACAATTAAACTACAGGGTCGTAACACAAGCCAAAAAAAAAAACAAAAACAAAAAACCCCAAACAATCTGACTGCTATTTTCTCTGCACAATAGGTAGAAACCTAATTACCCAGACCTATACCTACAAGGAACACCCATACAAATTTGTCAAGCAAACATACTTCCTTGGAATGTTACTTGATGAAAATCTAACATGGATAGCCCACATTACAACACTCATCAATAATCGTCAACAAGAAATCAACCTACACCTGAGAGGTACAACATGGGAAGTTGATCAAGACGCGACGCGTATGCTATACATGACACAAATACAATCCAAGCTAGACTATGGCTGCCAAATATACGCATCAGCCAGCAAACCCCTACTACTGAAACTGTAAATGGATTACAGCACGAAACACTCAGACTTTGTATAGGGACACATACAAACACCTAGATCGAGGAACTACATATACTTACAGGAGACCAACCCCTTACAATGAGAAGAGATGAACATGTCTTACGATATGCTTTAAGAAACTCCATAACCTCAGACAACAACTCTACCAGAAAAGCAATTGAGGATGACAAACACACATTAAGCAAGAAACCGGAACCCAACCCGCCAGCAAGCAAAAAAGTACATTCACTTTGCGACGAACAACAAATAACAAAAATCCAAGCTGAATGATACAAAACAAATAACCCTGCACCCTGGTAAAACAATGTAACCAGAATCTTTATAACAGCACAAACTCTAGGACACAAGCAACAAAATCCATGGAAAATACCGTTCAGAATCCACAAAATCTTAGAGGAAAATTACAGTGATTATACCAAAACATACACAGATGGATATAAATCCAAGGAATTAAATCGAACTGCAGCAGCTATCATGATACCAGAACAGCAAAGCCAAATTTTAGCCAGATTATCAGATGGCTGTTCTATCTACACAGCTGAGTTTTGGGCAATAAAAAAGGCGCTGAAATGTATACAAAACCAAAACCACAAACATGTCATAATCACTGCCTCAGTCAGTGATCTTGAAACATTGAACTCTGGAACAACAAAAAGTGGAGGAAGCATACTTTAAAAAGCACTACTACTTTACTAATTTTACGAGAACTAGAAGGAAAACTATACACACAATATAATTCATATGGGTACCATCACATATCAACCTAGGTGGTAATGATAAATCAGACCTTGCAGCAAAAAAAATAAAAAAATTACACAACGAAATACAGCATATTCCTTACAGTTTCCAGGAATTATACAGCCACGTACGGCAACAAATAAACAAATAAATGGCAACGTTACTTAGACCTGCATACGTGGCAAAAGGAAGTTACCAGACACATCAACACCCCTAAATAACTACACAACAACGAACTGCAACTTACCAACCGAATAAGAACTGGTAAGACACTACTAAAAGATAGCTTGGAAAATACATCCAAAATCAACCAAACCTTAACACCAATTGTCAGCATTGCCCAGTAGAAGAAATGCTAGAACATGTCTTCAACATCTACAAGAACCAAGAACCAACTTTACGGACTACCTAAAACGAATCGGAACACCTACAAAATATCCTGAAATACTAGCGAGTGATAAAATTGTCTCAGATTACCGACTTTGACCCTTTCTGACATGGGTTCAGTCTTTCATGTAAAGTCTCTTTCATAGTATGATAGACGTTGTACTTTGTGTGATTTTGTATGATTTTGTACCCCCTTCAAGTTGATTTTTTTTAAAAAAAAAAAAAAAAGCTTGCGTTGAGCAAACGCTCTCCTGGTAACATTAATGTGCCAATATACTTTATCTGGGAACAAATTGCTTTGGTTTAATACTGAAGTGAACACTAGTTCCGGCATACAGCCAAACTATGCCACGTTCATGTAGTATTCGCCATATTGTGCAAACAAACCTGCAACGCGTGAGAATCGTGCATGAGTTGACGAAGTTATTACTGAGCCAAGAAGGAATATTTGCCTAGTCTGATTTAATTTATCAAGCAGCATATCACCATGGAACAATATTTACAGTTATTTTGTATTTTAGCGCTATTTATTGCAACATCCTTAGCCGGCGAATTGACATTTGAACTGCCAGATAATGAGAAGCAATGTTTCTTTGAAAAAATCGAAAAGGGCACCGAATCAACTCTTGAATTTCAGGTCAGTCTGTAAATTTTTAAGCATATGCTATTTTAGGGAACTAGCTCATCATTTGCTTCATAGAATGATGATATATAAATAGTACAAGCTAGATGTATGGCACTGCAAGAAGACCTGCACAATGCATGCACCATGGTAACGGGTAGTCCGACAGTGTAAGACGCATTTCCTTGATATTTGTGTATTTTTAGGTCACCCGTCTTTTTACTGCCTAAATAACGGTAGTTTGTTCCGAGGTGGATTATGATTGGAACTAGACCAACAAGTAGGTCTGCTTTTTTATATCTGACAGCTGCTGTCAGATATAAAAAAAAAGCAGAGACCTATTGTTGGTCTAGATTGGAACAAGAAGTCAAATTTTCAGGAATATCTCTCGCACTTGTCAGCCCTACTCCAACCACACTGGTTTGTTACAAAGAAAATTTTGAGTCTAACCTGTAACAATATAACACAAGGGAAGACACATGTTGGTAGTCAAAGGGACGTCAGCTAATTTCCAACTTAAGCCAGTCGCAATCAAGAATAGTTCAATTTTCAAAACAACTCGACTCAGTTTGTGACATATTGGAAAAATGCAAAAATCATTCTGCTTTTGGCATCTGGATAAATGAATGTCTGGCATAGCCGTTTACATTCAGATAATCTTGGATTTCACCATTGACCAAAAGGTAAGATCAGAACAACCTCAAGTCAGTAGTTCCTTGCTAAATGCAAGCAGACAATATCAAGAAATTAAATGGATAATTTGATTGTGCCATGGTAAAATAAGCATAGTAGCGTAGATAATGCTAATTATTAAAATGTTAAATATGTTTAATATCCAAATTTACCAAAATAAATAATTGTTATTGCCACAAAAATTAAAATGCATCACAATGTACATTAATGATATTTACTGCAGACTTGAGATTGTTCTGATCATACATTCTTGACAATTTGACTTCACATTCTGATAGCAGTGCTAGACATTCTTGACAATTTGACTTTGGATATTAGTTGACATTCAGAACATGCTACAAAGTTTAATTATTTAGGCAGTAAGACCTCAGCCTCCAAAACTTAAATATCAGGTTCAATATCTTACATGTAGGAATAGGTTAGGGTAATATATATTTTGTTCATGTTAAAATGTTAAAACTACATTTAATTTTTAATTATATGTTTGCCTGTTAAATTTCAGATCATTTCCCTTCAAATCAAATATTGACAAATTTTTGTAGATGTACCAAAAATGAGACTTGCATGTTTCAGTAAGGTTTTTTTGTGATGCATTAGGAGAATTGGAAAGGGATTGCCAATATGCATGGAAAGTGTGGATAAAGTTTGTGCAATGGATCCAGAGAAGTTGAGATTAGACATGTACCATATGGATCCAGAAGTATGTCAACAAAATTAATTTTTCTCTTGTTTGAAGCAGTGTGCAGTCTTTCCTACACTTAGACATCAACCTAGATATTTATGTTTTTGGAGTCACCATCTTTCTTCTTAGATAATGATGCTGTGTATCATGTTCTGAGATTGACTTTCATCAGAAGGAGTCAGATTTCAGGAATAGTTCACACTCTTAACAGCCCACATCAATGCTTTTCTTGAAATTAAAATCATTGCATTAGTTGGACTTTACTACTTACTCCTTCCTTTTTTGAATCTATTCAAAAAGTGATGGAAGCATATGGATATGTCAAGTTCCATTGACCTATACCTAAGTTGGCTGGAACACAGTGAAAGCAGGGAATGCTCTTAAGTATGAAGCTTATTAATCACAGTGAATGTCATCAGAGGTCACTTGTTAGCAATCTGTTGTCATATTTGTTCATTGCTGTTGACTTGGGTGGCCTAGTGGTTAGAGCGTCCACCTCAGCTGTGGGTGGTTATGGGTTCGAACCCCAGCTGAGTCACACCAAATACTTGAAAAAAATGGTACTAGCAGCTGTCTCGCTTGGCACTCTGGCATTAAGAGGGTAGTGTTAGAATTGGTTGGCCTGGTGTTGGGATATGACTGGGACATTATGCTAGGTGACTATGCCTCTGTGTAAATCATTTCTTTTTACTCTGACCTCTATTTCAAATCCATCAAAGGTCAAATGTAACAAAAGTTATAATCCAATAAATATAAAGTGGTGTTATAAATAATCTAAATCCCTCTTCATGGAGGGATTTGGATTATTTATAACACCACATTACACAATCCACATTTGTCCTTAAATTCCAGATTACAAAAATAAGGTAATCACTTAACAGATTATAGTGTACATATATTACCTGATTACTCAGCCACAGGTCATTTTAGTGGTATAGCAGTTACCTTCCTTAGTAGACTGGTTCCTCCTGGTTTATATATTGTGGTGATACAGAGGTCAAGCTAGACTTGAATTTTAGGAAGAAGTGAATTCTTATGGTCAGAACAGGAAAAAGTGGAGCTAAACAGGAAGAAGTGGGAGTAAACAGGGAGAAGTGGAACCGAAACATATACATATTATCCATTAATAGGACTGCATACTAATTATTTGTCTACCTGCTAGTAATAACGACATGCATTGGTTAAATATTATTTGCTTTATTACTATATATATTTTACTTATTTTCACAGTTTAATGAAGTGGTATATCATATATGCAGCTATGTCTGCCATTACAAGTTCATTTATGGTTTCAAACTGATTTTATACAGAAAATACGCAAATATGGTCGTTAAAATCTCCATTAATAAAAAAATAATAAAAACTCTTCACCAATGATATTTTTCTGGATCCAAAGTCAGTTATGCCCTAGCTTTAATATGAAGCTTTCTATTGGTATCAAAATAAGACAGATTCCCCTTCAATATCTTTTATTCTGGTACATTATTTTAGTCTGATTGATCTTATTATGACACCATCAAGTGCTTCAGGAGGACTAAACTTCTGGACTTCTTTTAGTCAAAATTTTCAAATTTGCTGGTTTCTACATCTCCCAGTTCAGTTGCTGAATATGTTGGCCCTGGTTTCAGAATGCACTGCCAATAACAGAAATATTGAAGGGATGTTTTCCCCATTTTACATTTCATCATTTTTATTGGGATTGTTGCAGTTGTTTGGCTGATTAACATACTTCAAATACCACTGGGTCAACCATGTGTTATGATTGAGGTTGTGGGGACCTATTGTTATAGGATAACATGGTTGGCTACCTACTTACTTAGGATTAGTGGTAAGAAAGCAGTGCAAGGATTGAATGGATTAATTAAAGGACTGATAAGTGACATACATACATATATATATATATATATATATATATATATATATATATATATATATATATATATATATATATATATATATATATATATATATATATATCAGACAGAACAGACTGTGCTATCCCTGGATTCTGTAGTAGAATCTTGATAATAGTGGGCAGATATAATAGTTAAATACAAACAATGCTATCATACAGGTTAGAGAAATTAAATTCCTATTCAACAGAGTTTCAAACCTAGGTCCGAAAGTAAATGGCACCCATCACCTTGCCTACACGCACCAAACCATATAGGAATCTTGAAGGACTGTGTGTATATGAGAATTATTTACTAGGTTGTCAATTGAGTGTGACTGCTAGGCACACCGATTCAGTGCCATCATTTTTTTGGTGATGCATGCTTAGGCGTGGTATATGGGTTGGTGTGTGCAGGCAATGCGATGGGTGCCATTTACTCATGGGTGCCATTTACTCGATGCCAATGCCATTTACTGGAGGACCTGGGTTTAAAACTCTGTCTAGCTATGAATTTAATTTCTCTAATCTGTATGATAGTATTGTTTGTATTAATCTATATATATATATATATATATATATATATATATATATATATATATATATATATACACACACACACACACACTCATAGTATTGGTATAACAGTGGTATAAGTTACCTTCCTTAGTAGACTGGTTCCTCCTGCTTTCTATATTATGGTGATACAGGGGTCAAGCTAGGCTTGAATTTTAGGGAGAAGAGACTTCTTATGGTCAGAACAGGGAGATTCATTTCATAACAGTGTTTATTGCACAATACTTTTATATAAGTATAGATTTCAGTAATTGGAAATAAAATCAAATGTATTATTGACTGCAAATTGATGTGTTCATCAATGTTGTTATTCTGAATCTGATGCATGCTGGACAGTATTGCTTCCATTTTCCTGCAAGTGTGAACAACTTGTATTATTTTTTTTGTGTTTGCAGTGAGGCTGTGAAAACAGTTTGAAACAACAAAAGTCAATTAATCATTTAATTTTCCTTATTCCATAAGCCTGGTCTAATTCCCAAGTTTTAATTTGATTTGTATTGGCTATTTCATAAGCCAATAGTAAATCAAAGTTGATTCCAGAATGGTATTACCTGTTATATGCCAGTGCACATGGGAGCTTGTAAAAGTGTAGTAGCATCTGCTGTTTTCTCAGCTGACAACTCATTTGAAAGAGCCACATGAATGCAGAGGCCAGAATTTAGATTCTTCAAAACAGTCACTTATACTGAGCTACAAATGCTTGAAAATGCTGTAGTATTCTTAAGTTATGATTTTTTATATGACTTGTTAAAGGAGAGTATTCTCAAATATAGGTTATAAAAACTGTTAGATATCAGTACAAGTCCTTCTTCCTGCTTCTATATGATAATTACCTTGAATGCCATAGTCACTAGCAATCAGATTATAAACTCGTGTACAGTTCTCTAGATTGAACATATGCAAATTCTTTCAATCATTTCTTCAGCTTCATCTGTGAATTTTAGCAGCCATTTTAGATTACAGGAGCTTAATACATATTAGAATATGAACCTGTACTGTTTTAGTTGCAAACCTATTATACTATTCACAATTTTCTGCAAATCCTTGTCTTCAAAATTTGAGCAGATTTATTCCCTTGAATTTTTTCTAAATATAAGTTATACAGTATGTAAATTGCAGTGTTGCCCCATTTCCTAATGAAATGTTTGTATATGAACTGAATGGAACATAAACTTGGGGTTTCCATGAATTTTGCACAAAACCTTGTCTCATTGGAGGTAATCAAAGGAATACTATTTTTGTGTTTTAGGTGATCACTGGAGGCCATTATGATGTAGACATGGAGTTGACAGCACCAAATGGTCAAATTCTCTATAAAGATGTGAAGAAGCAGTACGATAGTTTTACCTGGACTGCCACAGAAACAGGGGTTCACAAGTTCTGCTTCAGTAATGAGTTTTCCACCTTTTCTCACAAGGTGGTGTACTTCGATTTCCAGGTGGGAGATGAGGAGCCAATACTAAAAAACATTGATGCTCATGCCACAGCTATGACTATGGTAGGTTGGCATACAGAGTTGTTTTCCCTTGCATTAGTAGGTAACAAAGCATTGATGTGTCAAATTTCTGGCAGCATCATTGTCAACACTGGTATCAATGATGTGAGGATGTCATAGTTTTGGTAGTCATATTTTACAAACTTTTTCATAAAATTTGGTTAACAATTTGTGAAAGTGGATATTTTGCAACACTAATAGGAGTATATTTATTGTGATACCCCCAGTCCAACTATCTGTATGTCTGTCTGTCTGTAACTGTTTCCACTGGTTGGAAATTCACTGAATTTGGTACATGAAGTACTATATATCATCCATCTGCAAGAAATATGTACCCCTGCAGAGTTTAAAGGTCATTTATACCAAAATTGCAGTTCTTTCAAGTGCACTGGATCCAGCAACGGATCACATGTGTCAGGGATTGATTAAGATAAATGCAATAAACTGACAATGAACAGTGCAAAAATAGTATATAACTAGCCTGATCGCTTTCGACTCGTAATGTCTTTTTCAAAGACAAATACAAAACATATACAAGACAAACAAATAAAACACAAAAACCTAACAAAATCTAACACGCTTTAAGTTCTGTACTTTATATCATGTTAGTGTATACATTCCAGTGTTTTACTTGTATTTAGATAATTGCTGCATCAAGTAGAATGGATATGATGTCTCAACCAATACAGAAAACACTCCAAACTTTATGCAATGAAACTAATGCCTTTGTCTAAAACATCATCACACTTTCTTGCATCATTTCCTTGAAACAAACAGTCACTAAAGGACTAAAGGTCCTCAGATTCATGTCAAGTCACAAGTTATTGGCACACAACAAACAGATTCAACAAAAGATGGAGCAAAATAACCCATGATGCATCCATGAAACTCACAGTCCTACTTGGGGGGAAACTTAAATCTTTAATATCAAGTCAAATCAGCAACCATCAATGAACTAAAACAGCTGCTAAATTCAGTTTCCACAGAAGAACAGTTGCAAACGTTTTACTCTAAATTAAATAAGGATCAACAAAGACTCTGCAAAACTATACAAAGTCAGAGAAAGAAAACTCAAAAGTCATGATCTACACTGTTCTGATGAGACTTAAATTAACAAAATTCCTTCTAAAAACAAACGCAAGAAAAAAAATCGCCTAAAGGAATTATCATAAGAACTATAGCAATTAATTCAGCTGTTACTAACAGGGGTCAGTTTCTCAAACTTGGAACTTGCGGAGGCAGAAATAAAACTTTTATCAAATGGTTTGAGTTTCTGTCCAAAGACATACAACAGAGGGAAGCTCAAAAAGAACACCAAAGAGTTTAGCCGCTGACTAAGACTCAAGGCCCATTTTGCCTTGCTGACAATTAATATATAAGAGCGAAGTATAAGCTTCAACCAACCCACAATTAGAAAGAAAAGTAGTTGGGCCCCATCAAAATGTTCAATTCCACATTTAGAAGCCTTTATCAACTCAGTTAAAAACAACACTTCCGGACACTTAAACCATAATAAGTTACTCTAATTTGAAAAAAGAAACAGATGTCTTACATTCACTAAAAAGCAGAACAGACATCATAATTAAGCCTGCAGATAAGGGTTCCACTGTGGTCATTATGAATAGGTTCCCCCAAAAAGTAGACCATGATCCAACACTGTAATATGCAAATTTCATCACTAATATTGTTGATGCTGTGTACCAAATCGGGCACACAGACAAGCAAATGAGAAAATACCTAAGCCCAGAAAACCCAATGGCAGGTAGATTATATCTTTTACCTAATATCCACAAACAAAGAAACCCAGGCAGACCTATCATCTCTGGTAACAGGCATCCTACAGAGAGGATAAAAATAAGAATATTTGGATTATTTTATGAGACCAGATATCCACAAATTACCATCATATCTTTAGGACATGACCGATTACCTCATAAAAAGCAAAGAAAGCAAACAATTACTGCCAGATACATTGTTTGTTTCCTAAGACATTACATCTTTGTATACTAACATAACACAGCAAAGGGATACAGGCATGTAGAGAAACGTGAGAAACAAGAACGCTAAACAATCCACCCACACACTTCCTAGTCCAACTCCTGGAGCTTGTCCTAAACCTCAGTAACTTTGAATTTAATGAAGAAAACTACCTCCAAATCAGTGGAACCGCAATTGGTACAAAAATGGCCCTTTCATATGCATTTATTTTTAATGGAACACTGGAGGGTCAACTTTTAGCATCAGTTGTACTTGTATGCTTTATTCATCATATAGATATAAAGTGGCAATATGAAAGTCAGGATGATTTCACATCAAAGGCAGACAGCTTCTATCTATTAAAATTAATGGCAGAAGTCTCCAGCTCAAGCCAACAAATTCCATACAGACATCTATTTTTAACCAACAGACAAAAACCGGTATCTCCTCCCAACCATCTGTCATCCAAAACATTGCATTAGGAACATTCGATATAGCTATTGATACTACGTAAAATTTGCTCTGATTAAGAAACATTCTTAAAAAGATCTGAAGAGCTTTCTATATCTTTAATTTACTGAGACTACGACAAAGACCTGTTTGCAATGGCTAAACAAACAATCCTTGATGACCTACTAAAATAATGGAAAGAATGATGAGGCTGATAAGGTACCATTTATCCTAACCTATCATCCGGACAACACCAAAGTAGGTAAAAGCACTGACCCATTGTGGAATTGCAGAATGCACTAAAGTTAATCCTCCCAAACAAACCTGAAGTAGCCTGCCAGAGACCAATAAACCTCAAGGACATCCTAGTCAGGGCAAAGTTGACACCATTTGCTAATCAAGACCACCCTAGTAAATCTGGTTGCTGATTCGATAAAAGGTGCAAAACCTGTCAACATATGATAGAGACTAGGACATTTTGTAGCAGGGACTAGAGAAAAATTAAACATGTATGATCCAAACAAAATGTGCAAAACAGAATTTTATTTATCTCATCACATATAATATCTGTAGCCTTCAGTATGTCGGAAAAACTGAAAACCTACAGAGAACGATCAACCTTCATAGATCTGATTGGATGACAAAGATGCTGTACAGAAGCCTGGCCACAGAACACTTCTCCTCCCCTGGTCACACTGTCAGTGATACAACACGAATTGCAATTGCTCACAACCCCAACTATAGTTCCACAACCAGAAAAGAAAAAGAATCTTAATGGATATGCCACATTAGAACATTGAAACCAAGCAGTTTAAACCAAGAAGATTAGGAAAAGAGTCATGCACATAATGAAATTATTTCTATTTTGCAGCAGACATTTTTTCTTTAAATAATTCTCTAAGTTTGCTTAATAGACTATAATTACTGCTTTGATAAATAAATGTCTTGGATGTAAAATATGCTTACATAAATTTACATAAAACATGTCATTATGGCTTATCAATTTCTAGGTCAATAAAAATATTTTCAAGAATCCGCAACAAGTTGAAATAAACTAGTTGAAACAATAAATTTAAAGGTTCAATTCCTGTACAAAGAGCCATGTAAAGTTTTGCAAACACAATGGTTTTTTATGTTTTATTTCCTTGTCTTGGCTATGTTTTGTATTTGTACTGGAAAAAGATTCATTAGAGTTGAATGTGTTCAGAAGGCTAGTTATATACTATATATATATGATTCTTTGGTCATGGTGTTTGCATGTGGTGTTTGGGATAATAAAAAACATGAGATTTGTAGTCTTGAGTCTTGAAAGTAGTGAGGTCTGAGGTTAATTTCTTTGTTGCTGATAAAACATGACTATAGCTTTTCTTTGAAGCATTAAATTGGATATGTAAATAAATGAGATCCCCCTTCCCAACTGAATGGCAAAGAGCAGCAAACAGATATGCCATGCATGCTCATCTAATTTTAGAAACTGTTTTTCTTCACATGTCTGCTTAGATCTTCTAAGTTTGATATAACAATAGATAGCAATGCTTTCAATATCTGCATGCTCATAACAACATTTTGCATTTGTTAGATATTATTATCCTTACTGATTTTTTATGTTTTCAAACATAATTTTTGTCAGGGCTCAGGAATTTTTTTCCCATTAACATATTGAAATAATAAATAGAATTGTAGCTTGTGAAATTGCAGTTGATTTCTTAGTGGCATTTATATTTACAGCACCAACTTTAAGCAACATGTCAACAAATTTTCCTTTTTAGCAAATTATCACACATCTTTATGAGTTTGATGTTATGCAGTTCAAGAGACATGGTGTCCACATGTTACAATTTTGTCTGGTCAGACATTATTGTACTTACCTAAAATCACTGGTATTTCCAAGATATCCTGACTCACTTGATAACATGGTCAAGCCAATGAAAAGATGTCAGATACATGTAACTACTTTTCACAAGAAAAATGCTGGTAACATGTATTTGAAAGATGAATTCCATCCATCTTGATTTCCAGCAATTTTTTACAAATTTTTTTAGTCAGATCTCCTGACAAGACTCAAGAATATCATGAAAGAGAAGATAGCAAAATAACTGGAACTTAATTGACTGCTGTCTCAGCATCTATACAAGTTTATTGAACTAGCATGCATTATATATAATTTGGTCGAAATCCATTGTGAGATTTTATATAATCATTTCTGCAGTAAGTTGCAACATTTTTCTTAAGAAAAGTAATTGCTTATAGAATTATCTGATGAGGTCGTCTCTTTGGCATGACACTATCGGTAAGGCTTTATTGAAAATACTCCTATACTAAGGCATGTGTAACATTGTCTGACCAAATGAAAAGATGGCGAAATGATGATAATGACATTCTATAGACTCTTAAGTTCTGGGAGGTTTGTCTCCCAAAGATGTGTGAAAGTCCATTGAAATGGAAACTTTTTGCACATGAAATGATATATAAATTACTTACACATGCTGTTGTGAATGTAAATACAATTAGGAAGTCAAAAGGCTAAGTTTGAAGCTGAAACATAACATGTTCACAATTTTTATCCTTTTTAGTGTACAACTGTTAATTGGGTAAAATTGTATTAAGAAAGCTAGACAAATTAGATAAAATTAATCTTTAATTGATGCATACTAAGTGATAAGATGTTGAATATTTAGTGCTTATTAAGAGTACAGGAATTCACAGGTAAAGGTTTACAATTTTTATTAGGTCAGGATGAGAGGACCATTGATTTTCCTGAGCCCTGATACATAGTGCTTACTTTCAAACAATGCTTCAGTGTAACGCTGTCTCCTCTGAGTTATAGGCTTTCTTAAAATCAGCAACAAAGAAATTAAACAAATTTTGATGTTACTAAATGTCAGATTCTTATTGCTTATGGTTTATGTGTCCATGGTCTCGGAATGATTTTTTTTTTATATAAAAGCACATTGGAAACAAAATATTGTAATTATAATTGTTACCTAGATTACATCAGTTTTGTTTTAGCAGATAGGTTTATATAGTAAAACAACTGCAAGGAACTGAACAAACTCCCTAAACATGTAGTTAGTTACCCATCCAGGAGATCATGATATGTACTGAATGAACACCCAAAAGTATGTTGTTTAAGTGGTGTGTGTGATAGGTATTTGTACCTGTTTGTAATTACTGTAATATTTGGTACTTTGTTCAGATAAATTACAATTAGTGTGTTGTTTCTGCTGTGCTCTTTTGAAGTGAATTGGCCAAAACGTGTTTGATTCTCTCCATACAAACACTTCATACCACACACATGCACACATACACACACACACACACACACACACACACACACACAGTTTTCCCTCTAATATAGGAAACTCACCACCATTGGTCACATCCTCTACGTGGCCAGTTTTTTAGGCACCAACATGTATGTGTAGAAAAGTACCCCTCATTGGCAGCTACCCCTGTATTGGCATGTGTCCATCAGTCTCTCATAGCTGCCAACCCTCAGGATTTTAGCATGAGTTTCACGACTTTTTCAGTGATTCAGATCCACACTGCGTGCAAAAATATCGCAAATTCCCCAATTCTCAATTATTTTAAATCTTTAATAAAATAATTTCTTTCTCATTAAGTGCTTCTCATAATTTTGGCAGTTGCCTAAACAGTCAATATTAGTAGTACTATAGCCGATTGATAAGTTGTCCTGGTAGCAAGCATTTTATCACATTTTAATCTCTTTGTAGAAGAGTAGTTTTACAAGAGCTTTTGAGAGAAACTTTGGCCTAACCAGAATTTTTCTTTATGCATGCACCGCCAACCCTGATTTGATTCTGAATTACTGTTCTGCATCAGTGATGAAAATGTTTTCATCACCAAGGAGAAATAAACGTATTGCACAAACAGTGAAGTTTAGTTTCAAATATCCCTAAAATTGACTGTGCATTCAGCCAACAAATGCCTATAGAAATCATGCTTTTTGTACACTGTGCCATAAATTTTAGCATTTGGCATGGTGGCAGAGATGATGTGAGAAAACATGTTGGTAGCAAAAAGCACATAGAGGTTGGGAAAATTAAGAACTCTACAGCAAATTTCAGCCCAGGAATATATTAAGCCATTGACAGAATACCTGCAAGCTACCAGCACTGAAGATTGGAAGTTTTCTTGTTGAACATAATCAACCTTTTAATAGCTGTGTCCCAAGCTAAACATTTATTCCAAGATATAGTACCGATCTTGAAGATCGCTTCATGAATTCATGGCAAAATTAACTAATTTGTATCCCTATTTTCACTAATTGCTAGCCTATAGGGTTGGCAGCTATGTGTGTGTGTGTATTCAAGTCAAACATGACTCATGCCATGGACACTTTGAATAAAAAGATCCTATTTGCTATATTGCTTTTTCAAAATGTTTATAAACTTTTAAGTATTTTTAAGCATGCTTTTGGTGTATGGGCATGGGTAAGGTCAATGTGATATGGTTTTATTTTTAGTGATGGTACTGTAATATGTTTTATGGTTAGAAACAGGTGAGCAGAATCCTGGTCATGGTTTTAATTTCTATTGTCTTCTAGCTGGAGTCTACTGCAGTTTCAATTCATGAGCAGCTAAACGAAGTGTTAGATTACCAGACTCATCACAGGTTACGTGAGTCTCAGGGCAGAGTGTTTGCAGAGGATCTGAATGAGAGAGTCTTCTATTGGTCTCTTGGACAAACTGTTTTAATTCTCATCATAGGTGTTGGACAAGTTCTCGTCCTGAGAAGCTTCTTCACAGAAAAGAGACAGAAAATATGATGACTGTGTTGTGTTTAGTGTTTTGTATATCAGCCGTCAAGCGGAATGTTAAAGTGTTGCTGTGGAGATATGTGTATGGAAAGTTTTATTTTGCCTGTGTATGATGAGATATAGGTATCACTTTTGCTGCATCTGAGTCAATGGCATTCAAAAGATTCAGGTGTTACAGATTTTGAAAGTCACACATCTATTACATCAGCTGTAGCATTAAACAGAGTCTTGGAAGAAAATATTGCACAAGTTTGTGCCATATATGCTAGGAGTTCTGTATTGCCTGCATAGTCAGAAATATTGGTCCTTAAATAAATATATAGCTTAAAGTAACATTTTTTTTCAGACACAATTTGTCTTGTAATTCATGATCAACAGGATCTACTAATTGTACAAAATTCTAGAAAGTTTTCACTTCAATGCAGCAGATAGTTAGATCTGCCTTCTGTGATCTCAAAGTGATATAAGCTTGTGTAGTAGAATGCGGTATCCAGACCGACATAATTGTATCATTATATGGAGAAATGGTTTAAGCTTGTACAGCTTGAACTTGTTAACACAGAACAGTGTAATCATATCTTTATCAGAGAAAATGTTCAATTCACAATCCGTGTCTTCTTTGGGCCTTTTAGGCCAGCACACACCTCACCCCCTGACATGAGCAGCCAACATCTTTTCCAAGATGTCATCATACTGGACAGTGCTTTAGTTTGGTGAATAGACACATTGGAGAGTTTGCTTAATAGAAACTGGACAGTGTCAATTTGGTAATTAAACACACTGGACCATATGTTAATTTGGTTAATAGACATACTGGACCATGTGTTAGTTTGGTTAATAGACACACTGGACTCTGTTTTTTTCAAAGATGCCAACATACCAGACAGTGTATTAGTTTGGTTCATGAACACACAGGTTAATATACACACTGGACTGTGTTAATTTGGTTAATAGACACACTTTGGACAGTGTTTGCTTAATAGACACACAGGACTGTTTGATTAATAGACACACTGGATCTTGTGTTGGTTTGGTTAATAGATACTTCTACTTCTGGAACAATGTCACCTACTTTGTTTTGATTTTCTGCAGTCACTATTTGGTGTCAGTTCAGCATGAAGATGCCACAATACATGCATTGCTATGACTGTCACCTTGAATACAATATTGCATAGGCTATGTACTTGACACATTGTATTATGTAAACTTCAGATTGGGTAGTCATGTGGAACTAAACTGAATACAGTAAATTTATTCAAGTCTGCATTTCATTACAAATATTTTATTGTTGTATTTAACAACTTTACTGAGACTCCTTAGCTTTGAGTTTATGTAAATGTCATACATTAATATAAATGTTAGTTAATTAGATACTTGTACACAAGTTCCACTATTGCAAGCCGTGTATGTATTTAGAAGAGAATAATTACTTATATTTGTATGCACAAAAGGGGTGACTTCCAGAGTTTGATGTAACTAAATGTTGTTATTTTATGGTACACAAGAGTTTAATAAAATATGAAAAAGTAACATTCTGAGTGATTGAAGTGAAAGAGATTGGAATGTTTTTTTAGTGTACAAGCTGTAATCAATAAAACACTGCATTATATTAAATATACACTGTACAACACATTTAATATTCACTGTATGAACAATAGTGCTTGCTCTCATTATTTTAGAAGAAGTCACAAACTGCTTCATGTTACATTTATTAGTATTTGTTATATGTCGGCATTAAAAACTTGTTGAAATAAGAGGAAAATATGTATAGTATATGCTTTTGTATTGTTTCATAGATAAACGTGTACTTTTACTTGTGTGTGCAGTTTTATACAATGATTTTTTTGTTGGTTTTACTTTAGAATATAAATTGATATTTCATTTTCTTTCCTTGCCTTACAGTAAGGCCCAGCTAGATCATTGTATCATTGTCTTTTCCCAGCATGCATCATGAATTGCCTGTGATCAAACCAGATTAGCTCTTTTAAACTACTTATCAAATACCAGTAAACCACTTGACTAATTTGAACAAAATTCTGCACGTTGTGCAACCGTGAATGAGAGTGCTTACTAAAAATAGAAAAACCTTGAAACAGGTTCATCTAAAAGAAATTGCTAAATAGAAATTGACCTATTGGGACAGATCATCATGAGATATAAAGGGCTTTACAAATTTCACAAACAGTGTTGTTCTTCAATCAGTTATGGTTGCCTTGCCTTGCCAAAATTGAGCAATCTTCAAACACTTTCTCACAATCCACTAAGACGGATGTAAATAATTCTTCAAAAGTCACTTTGGCATGAAGGGCTTTCAGGTACTTAAAGCTAATCTGCCATCAAGTATGACTCCCATTACTAACACTAAAAGAACTGGATTGTAATTGAGAGAAAGAATTGGATTGTAATTGAGAGAAAGCACCCTTGATGGCCTTTATAGTTTGTACAAATGCAGTTGATCTGCAGTAGCTGTGACTCCCTTAACTAAATTTGATAAACCTTGAAACAAATTGTCCTCGAAAAAACACGGAATGAAATTTTGCCACAATTAACCAAAAGACTTACTGTCATAAAGGGCTTTCATGTTCTTATGAATGGTACTGATTTGCCATTTAATATGGTCATCATTATTAAATATAGAAAAAGCATTAACTATTCATGCTGAAAAATATGGCCATTATGCGAAAAAGGCCAGTCAGCTTTGTACAAGTGGCGATAATCTGCCATTAAATTTGTTGCTGTCACTAAAATAAAAGATAAATTCTTTTAAACAAGTGCACATCTGAAGTTTATTTTGCCTGTGTGACTGCTTTGTGTTTTGTTATCAGAGGTGATGGTCCACTGCATGACTCTATCAGCTATATCCATTGATTATGGCTGGAATCTCTTGCATGTATCTAGATGTTTTGTTTAATTTGATTGGGAATCTAGAAGTTGTGTTTAAATTTTAAACAAAGAGGGAATGTTTCAGGAGTAAAAGGAAAACCCGATTGTTTATATTGAATAGAAATATGGAATTCAGGCCATATCCAATAAAGATGCTTTAGATTCTTCCAAATTGCCAGGAATTATTCTGTACAGGTTGAAATGAAAATGAAATGAAATTCAGCACAGTTATTTTACAACTACAGATAATGCATACAAATTGATTCAATTGATTAATTTACCTCAACCCTTTCAGACTCAATACGTTTTGTTGCATCCAAAATTTGCTTTGTCCAATATGCGCTTTGTATATATTTTTGGGCAACGTTTTTATTCAAATTTTGATAGTAGGTAAGAAACAAAATTTGTTCCAGATGACGACTGCCAACTTCTCATAAAGAACCCCATATTAATTGTATGAAATATAATGTTCTTGAGCAGATAAAAATGAATTATTCTGTATAGGTTGAAAATGAAATTCAGCTCAGTTATTTTACAACTACAGATAATACATACAAATTGATACAGTCGATTAATTTACCTCGAAATATAATGTTCTTGAGCAGATAAAAATGTTTGAATATATTTTGCTGAAAAATTAAGGCTTTAGACCATGCACAAAAATTTACTTGTACTTTGTCTTAATCTTTTTTCAGATTTGTGCATTACTGGGTGATTTTAATCATCCATTCACCAGGGACACTATAGTAGTGTGATTCTAATCTAAAATGCTATGCTTGCAAAATTATTTCACTGAGTAATCTGTCTATATCAAATTTGTTTCTTTGGGAGTTATTTATGTGTTCTTCTTGAATTGATGTGTAAAGTTAATCATCAGTGTTTTCAGGGTTTATTGTCATTGATCTAAAAATATGGGTGTCATTGTATCTTTCTGTGGTGGTCATTTATCATTGTTTATGTTTGTGAATGTGGCTTTCAGTCATATACTTTCCAAAAAAGGACAAATAGAATCATATCTCTAATTAACTTAAATGCAATTGGATTTTTTTTATAGATGGAATCAACATCACAGAATATCCATGAATCATTGAACAATATTCTCGACCATCAGACGTACTTTCGACATCGTGAGAACCAGGGACGAGCATTTGCTGAAGATCTAAATGAAAGAGTCATGTATTGGTCCATTGGAGAATCACTTGTTGTTTTAGTTATTGGAATTGGACAGGTTTTAGTATTGCGTAGCTTTTTCACAGAAAAGAAAAGCTCAGGAGTGCTACAGTCTTAATATAAATTCAAATTTAGAATTCAAAATTGTTCATTTTTGTAAGTGCCAGGGTATCAAATTTATCTTCATGCAGCATTTGAACCAGGGCAAACCATTACATTTTGAGCTCTCTTTAAAAAAAAAAATGAATTTCAATAATATGCCTTAAGTCACGGGGCTGATCAAATCCAATAGAGTGAGGTCTTGGTCTACACAGGTTTGAAGTTGGACAAGTAAATTCATCTGCTAGTCTGGACAGTTGCTTTTTTCCTTTATATAAAGCAAGTCAGGTTAATTCTTAATTGTCCTACATTGATCCAGGTGTGTCCAACCTGCAGGCCACATTGGGCATAGTACTTTAACATTTTGTGGCCTGTTACCATGTAGGCAGACATTTTAAAAAAATGTATTTAAATTAATATGCATAATTAATGACAAGGGACTGTTATTGATCATGTGGCCAGTGACTAAGCTTTTTTATGTTTTGGCCACCAGCCAAATAATTGTTGGATGCCCCTGCTTTAATCACATTACCAACCTTTTTCAAGGTCATTCATAATATGCTCTAAGGACATGCTAAATTCATGAATCAGCTTATTCATTGACATGCTGTGATACTAAAAACAGTGGTCATTGATAACTGTTGCAGGTACTCAACTTCTATTACTGCTTAATTGTATATTGGGCCAAGTGACCAAAATATCAGCCAATCAAAACCCTTCAAAGTAAATGGCTCTAGTGTAATTAATTAGAAGTGTATTAAAAATCCTTGTTATTTTGTATTTTATTCAATGCAGATACTCATGAACGGATTATGCTTTTATTTCAATTCTGTTGATATAGCAAAATGTTGAAAAACACTTTATCAACATAAGTCAATTTCCTTTATGAACTGATTGGATGACAATTTATTTTGTTGTTGGTTATCAATCAGCTTCAGTGCGAGGTATTGCACTCGAAACATTTTTGCTAAAGGATCTTTCTGTGTTTGCTTTAAATAATAATGTGTGTTATGATCGCTTTTGCTGAAGTAGTTGTCAGATGAAGTGATCTTGTAAGAAAGGTTTAGAGAAAGTCAATTCACATGAAAGTGAAAGGATATAATGTAATGCTGCCACTGAGTTTAAGGTAACTTCTTTGAAGAGACATAAGCCAGGCAGTATGGCACAGATATGATACAAATAAGTCTAAAAGACAAAGAATGCTCAGTCACCTTGGGATAATTATCAACAGTTAGCATTCATTAGCTCCTAAGGTAACATGTTTTGTTGTTATTGCAGTCAATAACCCAAACTAGCCCAGCACAGGTTGAAAATTTAGCCATTGTTTTTGTTAATTGTTCTTGTTAATGGAACAGACATACAGTACATGCATGACACTAGCCAAGATGTGCAAAAAATTCTGAAGTTGGTAGAGTCCATTTTAAAACTAAATGAGTACAAAATGAAAACAATCAAAATGGGAGCTCATTTTAATGCAGCCTACACCCTATCCTATGAGGGAAAACCATTTTCTGATATGGAAATGCAGACTGCAGTCCTAGGAGAACAGTTTTAAACTTTATGCTATTATAAGAACAGATTTGGAGATGGCAAGAGTCTTTGATCTATTAATTGATAATGTCATGAAAGATGTTTGTTTAGATCTTAATTCAAGAAACTTTCCATTTCAATTTCTTTTATTCTTGCAGTTGTAAGTACTGATGTTACTAATAACCAAGAATAATAAATAGTATACATTAGACACCTTGACAATAACATAAACTGAAAAATTAAGCTCTTTGAGGAAATAAATATGGTGTACATCGTTTCTTTTTGTTCTTAATAAGGATTAAAATCCATAGATCTCAATGAACCTAGGAAAGAAATTGAAATTTTAGGTCAATTGAAAATGTAGGTGGGACAAGTGAAATTTGATCAGCCCTGTCACAGTTAATTCAGTTTGACGAGATGGAATGGCACATTTTTAAGCACCTTTATGTTGCAAAACATCAGTCTATATCAAGTGGAGTGAATTTTAATCTAATTGTTTTCTTGTGTTTCCTCTCTTATTTGGAATGTAAGAGTACTCCATTATATAGAATGCACAGTTTGATTAGATGCAAAGTCAGATCAAGGTCTAATAACAAGAAATTGATGTCAATTTTTGGTTAAATTGTTACACTTAAAAATTCATGTATTGAGTCCTATGGTAATGTAGGGGACAAACTGTTACAAGTCAGTTTAACAAATTTATTTTCTGTTTGCTTATAATATAGCTACTGTATAAAAAGAAAGAATTTTGCAAAACTTATAATTGTACACTTTAGAGAAAGGAAAAGTTTAAGATAATTGTCTGAGATTTACCATTTTTAATTTTGTCAGAAACAGCAATCACTGCCAAGTAAACCTGAGAAATGTTAGGAAAGAACAATTTTTGTCTCTGACTAGACAGTAAGTGAAAGATTCACATCTACTTAATTTTGCAAAGAGAACAATGTTGCTGTGGGAGGGTGATTTGGAACTTGGCCAACCACTCTGAATTGGGCTCATATATTCAGTAATTGTTACATTTACTAAACTGCCAAATTTGATATTTTTTCATTGCAAAATGTACAAAGCTCCTTTGCATATTTTGTCCATGCTTCTTAACATTTCAGTGAGGTTTGGCATTAAATGAGGCTTGTACATCTATCCCTCCAAGCACCTGTTGATTCCATTTTTATTCCTGTACAACACCCATACTTATTACTGATTTGGTTTATTGATCAGACCTTGGATAAACTCTGTTGCCATATTTCTGCATTGTGTCCATAATTTTTATTAGATTTCAACCAGATTTTGTATTCAGCTAGAATTTCTTCTGACTGTGGGCTACAGTTGATTATCATGTTTCTACATTACATTTTAACAGAGTTGTTGATCTTTAATGTCGGATAATGTCGGATTCTGCACAGTAACTTGTCCAAGTAATGTGATTGGACCAAATTCAGTTTGCAGCTTGATGTTGAAAATGTTTGGGACCTTAGATACATTGAATTTTCAGCATTTTGTGTTCTCATTTAGCTGAGCCATTGTTGATGGATGCCAGATGATAGATTCTTTGAGAGCTATTGGATTTCAGCTGAATTTGATAGTCTGCTTGCTTTTGATGAAGATTGGCTGAGTTAGCACTATTCTGTATCTTTGTTTTAGGAGAATTATAGCTACCGATTGTCAAACCTATTTTTTTGTTCCTGCAAAATGATTCTCTTAATATTTGATCGGAACAAATCTGGTGTGTTGCATGTTATTAAAGAGACCCTGAATGAGTTTGATTTTCAGCTGTCTTTTATCCTGGTTTGACAAAGTTATGTACCCTTTTTGTTAGATTAACAGAATTCATTCCAAAATTAAATTCCATTATTATATGATTTCAGCCAAATTTGGTATGCTGTTTGATATTGATTAAACCTTGGCAATTTCTAATTTTTTGCATGCATGTTCATTTTTAAAACTGAATTATGGCCACACCACTGATTTTCAAATATAAATTTTGTTTCTATACACCAACTCCCTAATTAGTTATTGGATTTCAATAGAATTTGGTATGCATTGTAATTTTTCTGATACCTTGTCATTGTCATTTAGCTGCATTAAAGCCCTTGATTATCATTTTCCTTTCTGCACAATAAAATGATTGTCATTGGATTTCAACCAAATTTTATAGGCAGGTTGACAGTAATGGAGCTTATGAAAAGCTGGAGACGTCAGTTCTGGAATTTGTATATTTTTTTATATTTTGCTTATAAGGCATCTTGTTTCAGTGTTTTAGATTGATTCACTGTAAAGCAAGACAGTAGTTTTGTTGTCGGTTAGTCACAGTAATTCTGTTTGAGCCTGAATACCTTTGTAAAAGTAATTTTTTCTTTATTATAGGAGTTATTTATCAGGATATCAGATTTTATCACATTCCTTTAAAAAAACAGAATAAGGCAAGTAGGTCATATTGACCCAGGAATGCTACAGTTGATTTAGATTGAGTTCTTGTCTATATTTAGTAATCTACAGAATACAAAACTTCATGGGAATTTCTGTTATTGTTTTGAGTAGGTGTGAAGATATGTTGCTCTCAATTTCTTTTTGACATGTATATGTAAATGAAATTTTATTGAACATAAAATTATAGCAGATCAGCTATATTGCAACTTTTTTCATGTGTCTTTTTAGACTTATTATCATTGAAGTCCATAACATGATAGATAGGCTATAAGTAAATCCCCCCAACCCCGACAGATTCAATATATTTCACTACCTTTTTAATGAACTTAAGTAATTTTAAAATCTTCTTCCATTTGAAAATTTTTAATTTTCTCAAAAGCTATGCATATTGCTGTCACCTTACAATAATAGCTTTACAATTAGGTTACTGATATTTGCTTCAAGAGTTTTACTGGTCCTTTTTAATTAAATAGTTATTACATTAGAAAAGATAAGTTTTGAATATAGAAAAATCTAAACTAGTTATGAAATCGAAATTGTTATGATACATTACATTGGTATAATGATGGATATGATGTAAAAGTGATGCTAACGATGATGTTAATTACCCATTATGTTTAGATTATGAATTTATAAGGCATTAGGTTATATAAATTTTGGAAATATTAAGATTTATATGAACATTGCAAATGGAAAACCATTACTTGTCCATTTCTTTGTGAACTTTTATTGTTTATGAAACTTGATAAGATCATCTGCGTGATTTTGATTGTTTTGTGAATGTCTGGTGCGAGAAGTTGTACATTTTTCATTTCTGATTAGTTCATTCCTTCATGTCATTTGTTAAAATTTAGTTTACAGTCTCCTTGAGAAATATGAATCTAATGTTCCTGTATTTTTTATGGCAGATTTTGAAAATTCATCATTAAAATAAACTTCATCAACAGTGATCTTGTGGCATTGTATTTTACTCTTGTATTTGGCATCTTTGACCACCAGTGTTAGTATTAGACATTGCATTGTTGTAACCATAGAAGCATTGCAAGTCTTATGCAGCAAGAAAGAGTATATCGAATGGTTTGAAGATTTAACACTAGCTTCTGGAACATGATTGCAGGGCTTTTTTTTACATCAGTATCAAAATTTTATGTAGCACCTATAATAACATCTCATTAATGTATTATTATCTTCATATATAAAACACACTGCATGGGTTAGAGTTTTAGATTTGGCTAATGTAGGTATGTGAGAAAGTTTGCCAGCAGCTTCTCATGGGTCAGTAGCTCTTTCTGGAGTTTTCCTGGATATTTCCTATACCATTTATACTGACCGCCATGTAGAGCCTATCTTGTGAAGATAAAATGGCTTTAAACCCAAAATATCATATATAAAATAGATCTAAGTTTTGTTAGGATGATCCTGGCATGGTAATATTGATTTTACAATAATAAAAGTTGAACCCATAGCAATACAATTCACCATCAGTTTTAGCGCACCACCAGCATTGACATGGCCATGAAAAGAAAGACCATGACTGGTATTTACCAAAGATGCACTTGTAAGTTTTTGGAAGAAAACATGAACCATTGGAGACTTACAGCAAATGTCTTATTCATGCAGTTTTAGGTGAAAGTGGTGGAGGGGGGTAAGCCTATAAAACACAAAATCATCACAGATAAATATGTTCCCCAGAAAAGATGTTCTATGATTGCATTGCAGTTATACCAGTGAAGAAATATTAGTTGGAAGTGAGTGTGTATGTTGCAGCTGAACAAGTCTCTGGCGTGTGAAACAATGGATAGTTCTGATACCTAATGACAAGTCTGTCCACTTGGTCACTGTTCTGGTTCACAAGCTGTCGTAAAAATGGTGAATCCAGTAGCATCAGTAACGGATTTCACAGAAAAATGTTCTCAACAATATTTCTCAAACTTTTTTATCTCTAGAGATTCTTTTTAAGATTCTGAGATACAAAAAGGCTTGATATTCACTAAATTAGGATTTTTGTAATGTGATCATCTCCAGCAAAGTTGCAGCACATTGCTGGTGATGTACAAGAAAGAATAGACATGGTGACAAATTTTCTTTTCATGTTGCTAGAAGAGGACACATAATAAAATATACGTTTAATCATTCCATCAGAATTTCTAGTATGGCTGCATTTTTTAAAAATTTAAAATAAAGCTTTTGTGGTGTACTTGCATCCTTTAAATTTGTGTCATATGTGTATAATTGTGATATGAGGATAAAACCAGTATTTTTTTATCTGCAATAAATAATTTAATTATGTTTAAGAAACAAAATATTAAAGTTGCAATAAATGAATAAACAATTTTTACAAAGTTGTATAAGTGATTGAAAGGAATGATTTACATTTTTTTTGCTGCAGTAACATGCATCCTGAGATGGACAAATCAAACATTTCATAGTGTATCAATGATAAGTCAGTAAATTTAAATTGTACCATATTCATTTTAAATGATTATTTTACTATAATCTCCTGAAAAGAAGGAATTATCAATGCAACATCCAAATAAGACTACAGGCATGTTGACAGGATATATTTGCAATTGATTTAACCATTGTTTTGCTAATTAGTGTGAATCATTTTATCTTCACATGTCCTAACAATTTGCTTATGTGATAAACAGTTTTTTCTATGCTTAGCATGACAAATTTTAATAAATGGCAGGATATAGCTTGCTGTTGTTTATAGTCTCAAGCCTAATAAAGACAAAGAATGAACTTCATGAGGTTAAATAATTTTCAAATGACCTTCCATAAAATTTTAAATCAAGATAATTACATTTTCTGGATTGGCCATACTTCTATATATATATATATATATATATATATATATATATATATATATATATATATATATATATAAATTACATATAAATACATATATATTTAATTAATCCCTGACACACATGATCCCTTGGTGGATCCAGTATGCTTGAAAGTGTTATTCGCCATATGATTTGTATTCTTTATATATATATATATATATATATATATATATATATATATATATATATATATATATATTGGCTTTACTCCTATTCACATACATATATATTGGCCATACTCCTCTCTCTCTCTCTCTCTCTCTCTCTCTCTCTCTCTCTCTCTATATATATATATATATATATATATATATGAGTATGGCCAATATATATGTATGTGAATAGGAGAAAAGCAAATATATATATATATATATATATATATATATATATATATATATATATATATATATATATATATATATATAGAAGTATGGCCAATCCAGAATTTGAAGTAGAGGTTGGTGCTTTGTCAACTTTACACAAGTAAAAGAAATAATTAAAAAAATATGAAAAAGTAAATAAAAATCATTATTCTAATTTTAATTTTAAAATACCTTAGGTAGTACAAAGACTAAAATAAACAAGTTGTATACACATTTTCTTTATGGCATGTAACAGGATAACATGAATATGATATACACCTTGAACATAAAAATATAATTAGCATAAATTTTGAATCACCATTTTTATATGTACAACAAATGCAATCATTATTCCCTATTTATATATCAGATTCTTCCAACATATATTTGTCAATGTTGATGTTTGCTTTATAAAATGTTGAACAAATATCCATCTTGAATCAGTTCATAATAACACAATCTGCATCACATGTGCTCCAAATGCAATGGTAAACCATTGTTTTGGTAAATTTTCAGCGATTTTCTGTATTATCTTTCAAATTCATCTGCAGTACTCAATCTAACATAACAGATTTGCAAAACACGAAACCACCAGAAAAAAAGACACCAAAGAACCACCGGCTTTGAAACCATACTCAAATTTGAAGGAGCCCATTTAGTATAATATATTTGGGCTCATGGAAGAAGAGATGGTATGCGATTGGAACAACACCAAAAGCGATATAAAGCTGGAAGGAGACAGGATTTTGCAACATTACCATTACTGATAGAATTGTATGACCCTCCATCACTATTAATCAGGCTTGGGCCTTGTAGTAAAGCTTACAGATTACAGAAATACCCAAAGAAACAAAGAAACCCGATTTTTCAAAGAATGCAAAAGATGGGGTCATTTCATTATGCATACCAAGGTGCAATCAATGTGGAGGCGACGAGTGTAAAGGTGAAACTTATGAATCGACTGTAATCGAAACCACACAACGAAATAACCAGATTGCATGTTAAATAACAAGAAAACAGGAAATAACAAAAATAACGGATGAACAGCAAATAACCTATGCCCAAGTAAGAAAAATGACTGGTGAAAGCAACCAATTGAAACAAAAAGATAAAAAATCAAGCACATGCAAAGGAAAGAACACTTCCACCAAAAAAGCAGAAAAGGATATGAAGATACAAGTAGCCAAACAAGTACCAGATATTTATTTAAACTTAAAAAGATAACACCAATAATAAAGCATGAGGTCATACAATACACTCAAACTGGAAACCCCAAGGAAGAGAATAACAAATTGGTTATCGGAACAATGCACGGAACAGATACCAGCAATAGTAAACAGGTCCAAACAGGTAAACATAATACGATAACACCAAAAAGGAGAATGAACCAGTAAATTAGTACCTTTAAGCATTGCAAGTATACATATAAAAATAGCAGAAGGGAGGGCGAATCCAACAACTTTTTTAGAAGAGTTATTTTAGAAATATAAAGCTTCTTACAAAAGTAAAAAAACAGACATAATAATGCCAAACCGAAGCCTCTAATTAAATGAGACATCTCTAATTGTATTAGCTCATTTTCTTACTTTATTTTTTACGTCTGTGTTTTTATTTGTTTTATGGTGTGTTTATTTTTCTTTATCCGAACACTCAGTTTTTATCCTCGTCCTTCCTGCTGCTGTGTCTCTCAACCAAAACTTCTATAAAGACCTATGCAATATCCTGACCGAGGAACATGTAAATTTATAGTGATAAATCCGTGTGGGGTAACTTGCGCTTTTGAAAAGAAGTTTCTGAATTTAATAATATCCACATCCCCTGAACACGAAGTCGGGTGGATGGTTTGCTATGTATGTGTATCGACTCTTTTAAACCACAGTTTTATCAATAAAGCACTAAGAAATTTCTGACAACATGAAACCTCCTTAACGGTATTATAAATTAACTTATAATACCGCTAAGGTTATTTCACGTTTTTAGAAATTTTGTTGTGCTTTATTGATGAAACTGCAGACTCCTGTGATTAAACACAACTAAAATTTTGCAGTTATCTCTCATAACTTTAGGTATTTGAGTAGCCTAAATTACATAAGTATTTTTGTGTCTACCTCTGGAAAATATCCGAGCTGGATTTGACTGTTTGTCTAGCATCGCATCATCGAGGTAATTTACATATGGGGTTTCATCAATATCGGTGATAAAATCAATATCATTACCGTCTTCATCCAACGACTTCAATTCATCATTAAAATCTTTTAGCACATCTTAGCATCGCTGATCATCTGCAGATGGTGCCACTAACTTATCCCACTTGAGCCATCTCATCATCAGATTAAGCAACAGTTGCGTCTTATCAGACCAATATTGACTTATTATAATTGCTCTAATAAAATTTGGTGTCACTGGATGATGCTTCATTGGCTCTTGCTTTCGTGATGCTGATAAATCAATGGCATCCATAGCGTACAAATATAATAAATAATATGGATTTATATTGTTTTCCATACAGGGCACCCACACCCACCAGTAGATTAACAACACAAATAACCAAATATAAAAGCGTGCACTTTACAAGCAGGTGTGTGAAAATATAGTACAAGCAAATATAGATTTATTTCGTCTCGTACAAAGACGGGTAGTGATATCGCTGCTTCACTGGGAAAACTACAAGGAACGCTATGGGCTAAATAATCAGGAGAAAAAAATCTTCATGGATAAAATTATTGTGGTCCTGGAATCCGACTTGATATCAGACTTTACGAACGAGACCAACAAAGGTCTGGAAAGTATTAAAAAAATGCGATTAATCAAGCGTGCCTTGTTCATGATATTGCCTAAAAAAAATCCGGATTTAAAACAACTACATATTGAAGATGTGAGATTGATACACATGTTAAAATCGGTGAAATAAATCTCTCCTAGAATAACTAGCTAATTTGTTGGTGCGATCTGGGTTGAAAGGTATACTAGAACTAAGGGCTGGTAAGTAATCATAGATGACTATTATAATGGAATTGATTTATTATAGCCCAAGAGGATATTGGAGGGGTAGAAAAGCGATTACTAAACTTGCTGATGCAGCAAATGTCACGTTAGCATGAAAGTCAATATGGCAAATTATCTACCACCACCTAAATAAGTTTAGTATTTCACATTTTCATGTTAGTGCTCCCATTGAAGTTCAACAGGCAAATATTTTGTTTTTACCAGATGATAATATTAAAACTAGTATAGGTCAGTCGCCCACATACAAATATGCTTGATTGTCATCTACATTGTAAGTAGATATAAAGAAGTTGAACCACTATCAACAAAGAGAGCAACTGAAGTTGCATCTGCTTTTGAACGAATTTATCAGCGAGGACCCTTGTGATGGCCACAGTTACTGCATAATTATCCTATCAAAGAATTTCTTGGTGCAGTAACGTCGATGATGAAAACAAAATAACGTTCAAATCAGACGAGGACAATACCGAAATTCATCACCATGAGGCATCTTTGTCATAAATTCGTGTACAATTGTTGTTACGGGTTGATCGAAGACGGACTTGTGATCGATCATATTGGCTCAGATCTAAAAAATAATTATTTGTGTAATTTACGAGCTATTATACAAAGTCAAAATTGCAAACTTTGTGGTACAGGTTAGCACCCAAAAAAAATTACAGGAAGAGTTGTTAAATCTTTGAATGTGGAGACTGGCGAAGAAATATAAATTCAGTCAGTGAATGCAGTCAGTGAATGCAGCTGGTAAATATTTTTAGACTCACTCGCGTTCTGTACAATATGTAGCAAATACTATAACTACATAGGCGTTTTCAAAGACGTTTAAACAAAAAATAACATTTCAGTTTATACGATGTCAAAAGTAATAAAAAAGAACATGCGGTTCTGTGAGGACAAGACTGGAACTTTCTAGTTTGGAGCACGCCGTTTACCTGTGAAGCCAGTGTAAGAATCTCAAGGCATTACCAAAAAAAAGGTTAGAGGTGCCTTGAACTAACAATAAATAACAGCCCCAAAACGCTGGCATCTCACTTCTCGTTGCTTCAGCACTAGAAAGGATTCCTCTTATATTTATTACAAATCCCGTACCTCTCCGCTAGCCAAGTTCCCCAAAAGGAACATAGCCGTGTCTACATTATTATGCGTGACACCTTATCTTTGAGAGAGTCCGAACTCTCCCTTTTTCTTTATATCTTTTCAGCTGACCATGTAATAGAACATTGCTATGTGTTTACGAAAAAGGACCCATAAAAGCAAAAAAAAATTCTTTTCTTAAAATATGTATATATGAAAATGTTACAAAATACTTGCATACGAATATAGTATAATCAGAAAAAGAAAGTGGTTGAATTATCTGTATGGAAGACCATTCATTTGATAAAATTCATTAACAATGTGATAGTTACTGTTAAAAGTGATATTAATGTATTTTTAAATTTGGATTTACATCATTAGCATTGTAGTGACATCAAAACCTTGCGTGGAGTTCTCATTTTAAACTTGCATTAAAGGAGAAAGTGTCGTATCCAGCGAATGCATAAAATAGTGTGCAACTAGATGCATGCAATTCTATTAAGTGTAAAATGAAATCTTCTAATCTTCAATATAAAGATGCTGTACTGAAACAGCAAGAATGTTTATATTAGTATAGCATATACGTGCTAAGCTTCTTTTATATTCGTCCTTCATATACTACGCTAAATGGAGACTTAAACATATGTCATATTAATAATGTGAGAATGGCTCAGGGAAGAAACGATATATTTTGACTTTCAATAGCATACAACAATTTTCCACTTTTCTCACAACTTGAAATTCTCCGTGGAGGTCTGACCCAAAAGTGCCAAGATCGCTGAAAAGCACTGATCTAATGCTATCTATCTTCTGCTAGTAATTCCAGCAAGCTGTTACGAATATAATTATTACTTTCATTCTACAATCTGGAATACTTGTAGAAATCCAAGGAGAGAGAGAGAGAGAGAGAGAGAGAGAGAGAGAGAGAGAGAGAGAGAGAGAGAGAGAGAGAGAGAGAGAGAGAGAGAGAGAGAGTATTTCAATATCGATTAACGTCCAAAATAGGGTACACTTGCTTATTTGACTATAGTTAAAAAACGATAGTATTATCTTCTGTTATTTATGAACTAAAATATTTCATTGAACAAAACACACGCGTCACGAAACTAAATAGCAACATATAGAACATTATAACAGGGTATTTTTTTGTAAATAATTATTTCTCCCTCTCTTTATATATATATATATATATATATATATATATATATATATATATATATATATATATATATATATATATATATATATATATATATATATATATAGCATGATGTCATACCCTGTCACATTATCCTGATACCAGGCCGACCAGTACTTCAACTGACCTCTTAATGCTGAGCATCAAGCGAGGCAGCTGTTAGTACCATTTTTGTAAGTCTTTGGTGTGACTCGACCGGGGATCAAACCCACGACCTCCCACATCACACAGACACACACACAGACACACACACATATATTCTTTAACGTTGATAATAATGTGCACATGCTTGCTTATAAATCTGCAATAATGTACCGCTTAATACCTATCCAACGAACTTCAGAAACGGTAAAATCCGTTTACTTTACATTTGTTTTAATGTACATGTCACTAGAAACCAATTACACAAAAACGAATAACGTGAAAATGATCTGAGTTGCTTTTATCTGTAAGACAATGTTTTGAAAATAGCAATAAACTAAAGGGTGTAAGTTAATCATCTGAGCATCACATTATTTTGGAGAGAAAAATGAACTAAGATTTATAGAATATTTAGATATGTCTGTATTTCTTATTTCTTCCCATGAAGATGAATCTATTTATATCTAAGGGAATCATAACCATCTTCTGAGACTCTAGTTCCAATGGAATTTCTCCTCAGCTGTTGCACGCTGGAGTCAGTCATCGGACCTCCAAATAACGCTCCACATGACTGGCTTCTCCGATGACTTATTTTCCTATTAGATGAGATTCCCAAACTATTTCCAGTAAAGTCATAATTCAAAGTTTGCCACTCACCTTGGCATTCCATGTCTGCTGCAGAGAAAAAGAAAACAATATAAATTGCAGAATACATAATGACAAAAATTGTAAATGATAAAAGATGTCCTCGTTTACTCTCTCTAATCCCTGAAAACATTTATTTCACTATTCGGACTCTCAAGCATCTACATTTTGTACGAAAACTCGTGTTTGTGCATGTAATTAGTGCTCATAAAATTCAATCCCTTGAAGTCACGAACCAAGACCCCATGTTTCCCTGCAATAGTTCATGCCCATGAATGTGAATGCTGGCACGTGCAATAATCATACTACTTGTAGTGACTATGCAACTTAAAGTATCTCTCAATTCCAAGTTCTTGGTATTCAGCTAAGAAAAAAAATGAAGTCTTGGATAGTTGCTTGTCTAAGATAATTTTGCGGTTCAAGTCACAGGTAAGGCAAGGCAATTTGTATTCATTTTTCGGTTATATCCAATAGAAAATATGCAAATATTATGCACATACACAATTTTTCTTGTATTAAATAATTTACTGAACTAAAAATATAGGTCATTGATATATCTATTCAAATATTATCAATATACCCCGAGCGAACGCTAAGGTTAAAGAGCAAAATCCAGCATAATGCATTTAATTGTGCAGCTCATTTCTGGTTAAACAGATATTCAAACATGTAAATATTTTTCATTAGTTGCTTGAGCACATTAGATTATTTGCAATAACTTCCGTGTCCATGGAGATATGATAGTACGGAGCAGGCGACTACTAATACAGTACTTGTTACTATTTACTCCTTATCGATTGTTTAATGTACCCCCTACATTTGGAAAACTGGAGGTATATTGTCCCTTATCCCGTATCTTTCAAATCAATCATAAATGCAAGATTATATATATATATATATATATATATATATATATATATATATATATATATATATATATATATGGATGGATGGATGCAATAAACTGATGACGAACAGTGCGAAACTAGTAACTAGCTAGCCTTAGTGCTTTCGACTCTTAATGAGTCGTTTTCAAAGACAAATAGAAAACATACATAAAATAAAGACAAAACCTTGTGTTTGTAAAACTCTACATGGATGTCTGCACATGAGTTAAACCTATAGATACATTGTCTCAACCAGCCTGTATAGACTTGTTGCGAATAATGTAGAGTATATAAACACAAAAACGTTTGTGTTTGTAAACCTCTACATGGCTGTCTTCACATGTGCTAAAACTATAAACACAACCAGTTTGTATAGACTAGTTGCGGAAACTGAAAACGCTGTATAATTTCCTAAAAGACTACAAGCCAAAGCGACATCTATCTTTACTTTTTGTACATATGTAACGCAGATTATATCCAGGACATCTAACCCTACACCGGTTATTATTATAGTAAAAATTGAAGGATAATAAGAAGACTCAGAAAACGTTAAATTCTACTAGTGCAGTTTTCATTTTCCAGTCTTCTTGGTTTAGACGGCTGGGTTTCAATGCCCCAAGGCGGCGTATCCAGTATGATTCCTTCTCCCTCCTGGCCTCGGAACTCCAGCTCTGATTGTTGGCAATAGCGATAAGTATTATATCACTGAAAGTGTGGCCAGGGGAGAAGAAGTGTTCTGCGACCGGGCTTCTGTACAGCCCCTCTGTCATCCAACCAGACCCACGAAGGTCCATCCCCCCGTGCAGCCCCCCAGTCCCCCCGACGCATCGAAGGCCACAGACCCCACATGCGACATTTTTTTAATCCCAATGCTTTGGCTTGTACACTTTTAGGGAATTATACAGCGTTTTCAGTTTCCGCAACTAGTCTATACAAGCTGGTTGTATTTATAGTTTTAGCACATGTGAAGACAGCCATGTAGAGGTTTACAAACACAACGTTTTTGTGTTTATTTGTTTGTCGCATATGTTTTGTATTTGCCTTTGAAAAAGACTCATTAAGAGTCGAAAGCGCTTAGGCTAGTTAGTTACTGGTTTCGTACTGTTCGTCGTCAGTTTATTGCATATATATATATATATATATATATATATATATATATATATATATATATATATATATATATATATATATATATATACACACATACATACATACATACATACATACATACATACATACATACATACATACATACATGCATACAATATAATAAAAACTACCGAGGCACCATTCATACAACCCGGTATTCGTCATCTAGAAATAAGTAGATGGGATAGGTTTTAATCTTCTAAACATCATCAGTCATATTGTTCATTGCAATTCATTTCTAGGTGTCAATTAAGAGAAATCAAAAAAGGACAGCAAATAATATAAATCAGGATAACTAGTAATTAGTTAATACTTTTGCTTCTGTGTCGCATAGTCGTTGCCATTCGTCTACAATTCTTCTACAGGAATAGTAGAAGAAACTGCTGCTGCATTTAGAAATTGGGGAACAATAAATCCCAATGTGTGTGTGTGTGTGAGAGAGAGAGAGAGAGAGAGAGAGAGAGAGAGAGAGAGAGAGAGAGAGAGAGAGAGAGAGAGAGAGAGAGAGAGAGAGAGAGAGAGAGAGAGAGAAGAGTCAATCGCTCTCATTTTTCAATCCAAATCGTTTTCTAGCTTGCACATCTTTCTTTGGCAATGAGGACAAATTTTGTAAAGGGAACTGAAATTCTTGTATGAGATTATGATGCTATTGGTATAGGGACATACATTTGACATGAAACATAATGATGTCCTCCTTTGACATCGTCAATGTTGATAACATTCTGCAGAATTCATAGTGTCCATTGAAACATTGTCTGTTAGCTCATACAAACTTAGAGAGAGGAAGAACTGTTGCTAAACTCACGGGTTACTAATCCATAGCTGTAGTCAGTGAAATAAATTTTATTATGTCTCGTTTGGTTGACGTTTGCAAAGGAAGTTGATGAGTCGATTCTTGATTTATTGTTAATAATCGTATGCCTGGAGAAGGAATCTGCAATTGTTACGTTTTCCCTGGTTTTCATATTTAAAATGGTATCCATTGTGGATGGTCGTAATGTTATATAACTATGTTGAGTGACGTGATCATAATTACATGTCTGTTCAGCAAGATTTTCGGTTGGATTCGTATATAATCTCGGATGAAGGTATGGATGGTCTGACAGACGTTCATTTTCTACTTTTTCATATAGATGCACTTGGTTATATTCGTAGGCAGGTTCTGAATGAAATTTTTCTCGTGACGACGGTAAAATGAAATGTATCTCATCTTTGCTTACAGTTGAATTTGCCAAATCTATTCCTCGTTTGCAATGATGTTTCCCATTTATTATGATATTGACATGACTTTGAGTAGACATGGAATCGGTCAGGTCATGAGAAATATTGTCTTCCGTTAAAATCATTACATTTCCTTCAAGGGGATGTGCTATCGTTACGTCTTGAAAGCAGTTACGAGAACTGTTGTCGGTATTTGGTCTTCCATTCATACGTGTCAGATTATTCCTCGTGGACTTTGATGCTGAAAATGGTGAAATATAAAACGTTGTGTAGAATAATATATTTACAATTATCAGATAAATACACCTCATTATTTCATAAACACAGTTTTACATTGTTCGAGCAGTCTTTCCATCATTCTGGTTGGTAAATTAAAATCATTTTTCTACTCCTGCAAGATGAGACTGAACAAACAAACAAATCGGCTACACTGTTGTTGGTGCCTATTGTGTGTTGGTTTTATGCTATTTTGATATACCTGTATACCTGCCGACTATAATACATAGATATATAAACGGAGACAAGTGAACAAGATTGGCAATTTTAAAACTAAATACAGATTTTACTGACGAACAGCGACTTATTTATATTCAGTCCATCGTTGAGCACCACAAAATGTGGCGATTAGCATTGTCATCGGATTAGAAACGTGCTAACTTTAAAATTTGTGTCATCAATCGTTATAAAAATGTTAATATTACTTATCCTTTGTTGTAGGATCCACAAAGCATATATAATAAGTCTAGCTGCCACAAGTAAGACCACAACTGAAGAGACGAGAATCCATTCTAACATATCTGCAATGGAATTGATGTGTTATAGAGTAATACAGATGAATGAAGCTTATACAGGACAATATAACTACGTTAGTACCTGCAGAATAACATATATACAAATTAAGATAAGATAAATAAGGTGATTTATATATTGTTAATACTAAATAGTTAGCTAAGAAGCTGAAAGTTTTAGCCAGAAAGTTTTTACACAAATATGTCATCGATATACCAAAACGACAATGACCTGATTAGTAAGGAACATATATAATGATTTAAAATAAAAGCTACATGAAGGGATGACTAACATTCATATTGTTGCAGTCTAAACAATTCAAAAACAGAATGCAGTTGGATGCAAACAATACATAATATGAAAAGAAGGAATTCATGACACATCAAATTTGCCATTCGTTGTTAGTTTCATTTCTTTGCACATGACCGCAATTTATGCATTTATTTAAAATTCATCTCTTGATAAATTAAACCAAGCTCTATAGTTTATATTTATTTTCAGTACTTACAATGTTCTGCCTCAGGGGTCGAAAGATTTGGGATAAATGAGGTGAAATATCTAGGTGTACTTTCTAGGCTTACTATGGTTTTATTTTCTATAAGAAAAATAAAAATAAAAAGGTGCGATTCAGAATATCTCAGTATCAGCCTTAACTCAGAATATTATCACATTTTCATAGCTGCGGATGCATGTTGATAGTATCTCTTATCTTTATTTCAAAGCTTAACTTTCTATTTGTCTTTGAAGACATTAAATTAACAAATATACGGAAAATAACTATCAACTGAATTTATTGAGCCACAAGCGAAACATGTTGGTCACTTAATTATTTTTTCGAGAATGTAGAAAATTTATCGATGATGAAATACATAATTATAGTTTTGCGACTAAAACTATAGTGATCTATCCTGAATAATAATACAATGAACTTCACATGAGATAATGATTCGCATTATATTTCTTTTTCAATTTTATTTGGTCTAAGACGTTACAAAAATTAACTACTATGCACTTATGTTGTTCTTTGTTGCACTAATTACAATGTTCTATATCAAATTTGGATCCATTAATCACCAGTGAGTAATAGATGAAAAAATATACTAAAATAATATTTGCCAAATAAGGAGTGAATTCTTGTGGGAATACATTCTAAATCATATCATTACCAGACTTACTCAGCAAAATCATACTGAAATTAACTAATTTTTTTCTTTGCTCTTACTTAATTAAACATTACTGTTCGGACCTAATAAAGAAATGAGATCGACAAGTTAAGATGTGCGTAGTGTATTTGAAAAATCATTTTGCATTTTGTTAAAGCGATTGTTAAGATATCTTAAATAGACTAAATTATAGGTAATACAAATGTATCAGATATCAAGCTAATATTTGCAGACCATATATAAAATTGTAAACTATTACAGACAATGATGCTTACAAATTTGATTGCAATCGATATATTCAGATATCACATTTCATTTTAAATGGCCGGAAAGACGCACGTTAACAAATTCCAATAAAGTAGCGGACACAATCATCTGAAGATAGGCGAAGATAAGTGTAAACTCATAATTATTTCCTTGTGAATTACACTGTTATAAATTAGTGATCGTGTTTCTTTTCAAAACTTGACTGATTTCTGGAGAAAAATACATTAGTAAACAAACAAACAAATTAGACTCTATTTGAGAAACCACAATGTGTATGGTTATAACCCAGGTCAATTTATATAATATAAGTAAATAAATGAAATATATGAGTTCAGTGGCAATAATCACGGCTTTTCACAAAAGGAGAAATTATGACATTATATATTTTATATTATTTCTTTTAAAATATAGGTCAAATTTTGCTTTCAATGGGATACCTGAAAATCGTAAGAAAAGACCAATAAAGATACAGACATACGTACAGAGAGAGAGAGAGAGAGAGAGAGAGAGAGAGAGAGAGAGAGAGAGAGAGAGAGAGAGAGAGAGAGAGAGAGAGAGAGAGAGAGAGAGAGAGAGCACGGCTAGCCATATGAACTTTAGCAAAAGAAGCAGTTTCGTATCATAAGCTCTAACATTTATTATCTTGATTCTGGCTTGTGCATTATACTCGAGATTCTGAGAGTAATTTCTGAAATAAATAATAATAAATGATAATATGATTTGCGGCCCTGTTATTATTTAATTAAATGTTTTCAAATAGTTTATTGCCATGTTCTAAATTTATTTTGAGGCATTACTTTGAGAAGACCATCATCGGTTGCGTTCTAAAAGAGTTAAATTTCATTCCTTCTGCCATACATGTCTAATTTCAAATCTATGTAATGTCGAAAATTTACTTTTACAATTCTTAATTTATTACATAATTTATGGTTATTAAAACTTGGTATATATAGATTCGCCTTTGTATCCCAATGGAAAATATATTGATGTCATGGTGTTGGTTTACAATGACTCAATAAACCTTTCATTAGACGTTTGATTGGACGTCAGCATGGTAAACCGTGCCACGACATGCATTAAGATCTAAATCCAAAGCTGAGAAGATGAAGAAAATACAACGTCAAACGTGTTGATTCGTTACTATCATTGGTTGTTTACAATTGATAGTTTTACCGTATGGATTATGGTGAATGATTTACCTAGAAAGAAAGGAAATAAGTAGATTTCGTCTAGCAGACCTTCTACACGATTGGCAGGAAATATTTACCTTCAAGATCCAAAAATACGGAATCCAAAACGTAATCCATGTCTCCCCAGGCAACATACGTTCCCTTGTCTAAAAAAGATACTTTTCGAATGGTAAAAAAGAAAATGCTTCCTTCTAATACACAACCTTCTATTCGATCACTATACAGACTTGAAATCTGTGTATTGTTTTCCCTTGTTACATCATATGTTAAAACCAAATGGTGTACTGTACTTGTCATTATTTCAATTTTTATTGAAGTTACTTTTGTCTTATTACACGTGAAAGTAACGGTGATGGGTTCACCGTCTTGTCCAAGAAGCAGGTAACCTGCAAAAAGTAAATACATATTTTAAAAGAAGACTACTATCTTAGAACTTTAATGTACATTTTAATTGTAGTACGTGTAAGAACCATTCGATAAAACAACTGTTCTCTGGTGTATTTTTATTGATTCATTATTCATAATGTACATTACTATCTAGTTTAAGTGGAACTCTTTGTGAACTAAACTTTTTGTACTATTCCAAACATACCAGAGCAAAGCTGTTTGATGCGGAAACAATGAGAGATGTAGCAGGGACACCATTATCAGGATTAGAACCTTTGAAACATGAATGGAGAAGGCATCAACCTGCATATGTCAAACCTATCAACGTTCTGGACGTCCAGTTATGATGAATTTACATGCAAAATACTCAAATATCTTACGTGGAACATGAATGCTTGTTTTTCCTTTAACCAGTTTATTTTCGATGGCTGTATAATTTCCACTGTCCGCAAAACTGACGTTCAAGAGAAGAAAACTGAGGTAGGTTTCATTTATTTCTATCCTTTGTAGTCTGCCGGTATAATTTATGTTAATTGATATGTTTTCAACTTGATTCTTCACTGGATTATATATCATCACATTAGTGAGATGTTGCTTACTGGTGTAACCAGAGAAGATTATTTCTAAAACATTCTTTCCACTTAATTCAAGATGATCCATATGAACTTTTACATTTTCTCCTCGATTGTACGTCGTCTGTTTCCAATCTGCAAAAGATGCACAGCTTGTGATTATCGTAAATATGACAATACTATTTTTAATGGTTCGTGATAATCTCAAACCTTAAATTCAAGTATATAAGCAGGCTACATATATAACTTTTTCCATCTATATTAATTGAACTATTATCTGGCTGAATATCCCTGACTTCAAGATTACATATGTTGCAGTTTTATTTTAATAGCCTAATGAATGTCCTTTTCCCAATACGATTTGCTTTGATTTCGGAGCAGCTAAACACCTAACACCATTCACACGTAAGATTGTTTTGTAAAACTATTGCTCCAGGCAGTATATCACTTTATCTTGGGTTAACAAAACTACAATGCCAGTAAGGCAATCAGATAGCAATAATAAAATAATTTCTCAAAATCAACGTCAAAATGATTTAAGTTGCTTTCTTGTATAATGATAAAATGATCATTATAAAACGAAACGTTTAAGAGATATAATTGCATGGCATAATACATGTTTAATGCAGTAATTACTTTATACAAGCACATATCACTCCTTGGTACGGAAATCAGATTATTTTTTTTAAAAAAATCATATTGATTATTCATGTATATATTTATTTAATGCTTCATTTATTATTTGTTCGTGGTGCTAAATTAATATTGGTATATTGTATTAGTCTTCGTACTTACCGGTTGTATGAACTGTACCATGCAACATGAACAAAACGTATACAGTTGTTACCATATCCATGATTTTATACTCATCTATGACTAATATTCTAACAGTGAATACATATATACATTAATTGCCTAAGATCACTAGTTATGGGAAAAGGCAGATACTGCAATTAGATCCACGAAGAAGTCTCAATTGTTTAGATATAATTCACTGAATTAAAATATGTAGACACACTATTTCCGTTAAAGGTTAATATGCCTGATGTAAATTTAATATATGGTACAAAACAATTAGGTATCTATCTGAAACAGGAGAGAAAGATAACGTGCATTGAAATAGTAACATAAATTGTCGGTAGCAGTGATACACGGGAAGTTTAAGGAAGAGAAAGGAAATGACCTGTTAACGTAGTTTGCTGGAAAGGTGGTGACAAATATGTTGACGGAAATATATATTAATAGAATGATGTGGTTACGTCTAATACATTGCATACTTGTGCTCTTTGGTATGTATAGGGAGGCAGTTAATTCCTCTTATACCGGACTATATATTATTCGTCATAGCACAATGTCATCAGACCAAAGTTCATCATATGAATAGGAAACATGTTTGACATAAAATATGTCAATTGTCCACTGCACACTTTATATTAGGAAGGATAAAACATCCATGCAGTTTGCGAGATAAAGAACATATAAATGCTGAAATATAAATCAGTTGAAGCTGCATGACTAAAATATATAGTATAAGGGAGATAAATTCGTTTTATTGTTTAATGTGAATGAATGAAATGATTAATCAACATTCAATAAAGTATAATTTAATAAATTCTGTTATTAGGACTGTCACGTTTACTTTTACAAAATACTTTTGTTTTTTTTTTTCTCGACAAGCAATTAATTTCGGTCTATATTTGCAGACTTATATCTTCAGAAGGCAATTAGATGATCTTAGTTACTAGCTGCAGTGGGTTTATTAAAATATCCATCAAGCCTCTTTGACCTAACTAATGATTGGTCATTTTAAAATTGGTGCATGTTCTTTCATCATACAGTCGTTCATTTGGATGATTATTTAGTACACCCAAAGACTGTCGATAAATTCATATAAATCTTTTTTCCTTAGTAGATCACTTGTCAGTTTTTATTAAGTATGGGAAGACAGTAATACTTAATCAAACGCTTCTGACATAATAAAGCGTGGACATAATTGGCAAATTATTCAATATATTGTACATGTCTCTTACAAGTAGTGAATGAACATTACATTAATAATGGATGTGACTTTCAAAACTAACAAAAAACGTTATATGCTCTTTATAAAATTAGACAAACTGAGTCAAATGTAGTTTGCAAAAAGTTGCTTTATTGGCATGAACACTTAGTAGGACAGACTTACAAGCCTAACACATTCAGTCTGTCTGCATGAAAATTGATGGATGAAAGTAACCATGTATGAATGCGTTCTCTTCTACACCCAAAAAACACATTTCAAACGCTTTTATTAAAGGTATTTGAAAGCATGACATAAGATCAGTCCCTCGATTGAAACAAATTAGCCAACTCTAAGAAACAGTATTGACAAGTAGTGCTTGTTTTAATGAGCTCGGGACAAATTGAGAATTTAATAAAGATACGGATAGATAGACGAACGGCAGTGATTATTTATCAATGGATGTTAAAGCCCAAATGAATATACTACTGTTGGAATCTGGGAGCAGTGCGATCGGCGATATCATTAATAGTCAACAAAACTGAAACTCGTGAAGAGGCAACTTTTCAATTTATCGGGTGTGGTGTATTACTAAAGTCATATAATTATTCTAATAAGTGTAACGGACTATATTTCATGTCTTATTCACCCTTCATCCAGAGGGCCACGAAGATTTCCATGTAAATCAGCATTACAAACGTTTTTTTAATGAAATATAGTGAAGTGATATTACATTTCGAGCATATATTTACCCAGATATTAAAAGTTAGAAATGATGCTAGGAAGGAAAACGTTATGTGGAAAATCAAACTGGTTTAGTGTGTAATGTGGCAAACATATGTGAGAGTTTAGGAGAGAATTTAAGTTCTATCCATAGTAGAGACGTTCTGACTGAACGCGGACAGAACATAAAATATGTGAAAGTTTGGGTGGCAGTCATGTACATAAATCATGAAGAGAAGGGAATGAAGGGAAGAAAATCTGTTAATCACACTATTTGCGATGCTCTGTTATTGTTGACACTGGATAAATGTGTAGCAAGCTTAATGAGACCGTTCGATTCAAGCAAAAATTACGTGTTTGATGCCAGTGATTGTGGATGTTTAATGTGGCCAGAAGTTTGAAATACCCTGCTAAAGACTACCAAAGTATAATTTAAAACCGACCTCAATGTCCTTACGTAAAGTAGACAGCTTCATCGGAATCGTGATGAACCACTATCGCCAGATATGTTTTCCATGCATCATTTATGCAGCAGTTTCCATCGTCTAGGAAATGCCCCGAACAGAATCATGGCAAAATCTTTCTTGATATATAGTTATGGGCTGTGATGGAGTATACAAGAGGCCAGAATCAAGATAGTATACCCCTCGAAAGTAAAGCAAAAAAGATTATCCAATAATGATGAAAAGGTTATGTCTGATCAAGAAAATGTAAACGAAGCATATGTGAATAAGAGATTTATCAGATTTCTGACTGCGTCATAATCCTAAAACTTTTGCAGTGAAATGAACAATATTTAGTAAAAAGCCCAACTGACGGTCTCTGTTCAAAACGAAGCTTATTCGAACATACCAAAGTAACAAATATATATCATGTGCTACATGCTCATTGACTTGCTCGATCGCAGTTATGGCATTTGGAAGTCTTGGCTGTGTCATATATGCTTACATGTAACACTGATTAAAGAAAACATTATCTGCCTGCATTTGTAATCTATACTTTTGAATTTATTTCAGTCATGCTGATTCATTTTCTCTTACGTGTTTACACACTGGCATAATGAATATGAGCTCACAAACGAAAGAGCGAGAAATGTCCATTTCTCCTATTCGTTAGTTTAGTTATTCCGCGATCTAGTCTTTAGAAAATCAAGTTTCCAGATGAAGTCTATAATTGACTTTCATCTTAGTTTACACATTATTGTTCATAGTATCGTTTGTCTTATAGCGTTAATAAAGATTACAAAATGTAATCTTTAACGTAGTGCATTAGCGTATTTCATTGGATATTACCACTGTCGAAAGCCACGTATGGTTGGTGCCAATGCTTTATTATTGCCTGATTATTTAACTAAAGTTTAACACTAGATTAGAATAGTCTATAGGTAAGTTTTTGCATAATATTGGTATCAATTGGTATAAATTTCTGACGCATTCATCTCTGAATATATTGAATGCATCTATGTTCTATGCATGTATTCATGAACGTATCTGTTTGCATGTAGGTCGCATGCATGTACGTATGCAAGGAAGCAAGAATGCCATTATGCACGTACGTATGTATGTATGGATGGATGGATAGTTGGATGGATGAATGGATGGATGGATGGATGGATGGATAAGTGCTTGAACGAAAGTATGCATGCATGCCATGAAATTCAAGGAATAAGAAATTAAGACCCAATCAAAAGAAATGTTTCGACTGCAAAGCTAAAATTTCCAGAAAGATTGAAGAGTGAGTTTGTAGTAAATGCGAAAGGATAATCTTATTTTGTTTCTAGTCGGGTGGAAGAACCTATTTTGGTATTCGTTGTATATAAAAACGCAACCAGTCACACGAAGCTTGTACTATAGAATCATGATATTATTAGGGTCGTTCGGTACTTCCCTCTATGATACCATATTGTTTTATAGAGATCACTGACTGACTTAAGACCTAAAACGCATTGCTTTTTGCAAGGAAAGTTGTTCAAAAAATATAAAGAATACTAAAGCAATAAAATATTATTTGCTTTAAAATGCAATCTAAAGGCCAAAATCTTCAAAAGCACGGCACGTTTATGGCTAATTCTGTCCTTATTTACTTGTTAGAAGATAAAGTAATCTTTTATAATGTTTCTGTGGCTTTAAATGAGGTGAAGGCGTTTAGCACATTACCACCAGTGTTTATACGAAAGTTTAATTTACATAAATATACATGTTGTTATGTACTTAAGGGTGAAATGAAGATGAAATTGGCGATATACATACATTGCCTTTTTCACTGCTATATTTTCGCTTGTGGAAAAGATATTCTTTTATTTTCACTTGGGAAGAAGATATCTTATACTTTCAAATCTGAAGCTATATGATTTTCCAGCATCTAATGCGGCGCTTGATTGTTACTAAAACAATTTTACATGTATCAACAAAAAAGAGTACCTTTAGAGCTACGTCAAATAAATAGAACATGCCCTTCATTTCAGACATGGAAAATAATGTTTGATGAAGAACTTGACCAGACGCCGTTCGCGACTCAAGTTATTTCCTCTTAATTTGTTAACAAGAACAACAAACTATAATTATTTTTTTTAAAGTGGGACACGAAAGAGAAAGGGTACGACATTAACAATAAATGAGTTTTCAATGATGTATTTATCTGTGATGGGTTTCAATATTTCATATTTAATATCTCTGAGAAATTAATAGATTAACATTTTTCTTCTCGTTAGGATCTTACGGAAATTTGAATGTAATTGCCATGGTATCCAGTGTACAAAATAATAGACAATACGCCGACAGTGGTTGCACAGTATCATATTTTCTAAAAAAAAAACAATCTGTTTATTTGCCTTCATGGTGGTCCAGAAGTATACCTGAATGGACAAATGTTTCATCACATCCTCTTGCCTAATTCTGATACTTTTAAAGGCAAAAGAGAACTTGTTTCTACTCATTGCATAGCTTTTAGTCTATAGTGTGGTTCCCTTGTCACATCATGGATTACAATTAAAAACATTCCTTTAAGACCCATCATATTATTGTTTTCAAAGGGAAGATCGTTATATTTCCCATGCACTATACCCCAAATAACCAGAAGTTAAATGTAAAATTAAAATTATTATTCTTTGTTGATATTTAGACAGATTCTTTACAAAAGTATCTGAAAATGTAAGAACATTTTAACTTGAATATTGGTAGCAAGAAGTGGAAAGAAAGCTTTAACATCAAGAAACTCTTCTGAGACCATCACAAGACAGGCAAAGTTAGTATGGAATATAGTTATTAAAATTAATATGAATCATTCTTCATAGAATATGACGTATGGAAAATGATACTATGTCGGATTCGTCATGTGTGAAGTGTCAGTGAAGAGAGGTTATCTATCGGCTAATCATAAAATACCCATATTGTTTTATATTTTCCCACAACTTAATTATCTGTGTGCACGTTTCACAAACACACAGAAAGCTGCCTGAAACTTTTCGATTTGTTGTTATCTTTTGCAATAATTCATGAAAGTTACATGATACACAGTTTCTGCTTTGTGTGTCTTTTTATACTTCCGTGCCCGTTCTAAACTGTGTACTGGTAAAGGTCCCACATAACGCAGCTTCTATGGAAATGAAGTTCTTGTGACAGAAAGTTGCTAAAAACAATCGTTGAGAAATGCAATAACCTTTCGTTTCCGATGGGGTGCGTAATAATGGTAAATTACATTTCTTTTCTTGCCGACAGGTCTAAATTGTCTTTGTTACTACGATAAGTCACCTATCGGCAATGTATTTCGAGACCAACCCAACAGTTCAAACATTTATTACTAAATGGATTTCCAATTGACATATGGATTTCGCAAGTTCTTCTGCATGCTTTTAATGCATTTTGTGCACTTTTGGTCTACCCATAGATTCGTGTACCATATGTTAGTTCAAGATGTTAAACTAGTGCTTTGTCAATCAATACAACTTTGCCATTTATGATTGAATGAATATCTAGCAGCGAAGAGATCTGATTAGCAATAAGGCCGGCATCTTCCACATCAGTTTATATAATTATTTAGGACATGAAACTAGTAAATTGCATGCGTTACAAATGGCCAAGATATTTTGTCGCCTGTCATATAATTTACAGAAACAAACTGTTTACTAATTTTATGATTTTTCAGGTTACGCTTTTATGCTACGAAGACTTCGGTTCACACAATACATTTCCTCTGTCACGCAGACAATGCTTCAGCTGTGCAGTTGGGGGGGGGTGAAGACTGTAAGATATCGTTGAATGATCAAAACAGGTTGCCTTTACGTCTTTGACTGTAACTAAATAATAAAGCAATCAGTTTTATGAAATGCAATTCTTTTAAAGGCACACTCAAACAACATGCAAATATAAGACAAGAAATGTAAAATTCAAACAATTTGGAAAAAGTGATCGTGATGAATTCAGAGAGCCCTTTACTTAAATATTAATGTTAATAACAAAACAAGACTTATATACAAATCTATAATGGCTGTCGATAAAAAAGAAATTGGTTGTTTTTCCTTTATGAAGTAATTTGACGATAGTAACAGTATTACATTGTTAATTCCCAAATCCATGTAGGAATATTGCTTTGTATCCAAGCACTGAATGTGTGATCTCCAAAACCTGATGTAGTAACAATAATGTAACTGATGTAGTAGCAATATCAACGTGTACAGTAAAATATGATTTAGTATAGATTTAAATTAAATTCAATGAAATGGACAGTTCAGGTTTTGAGAACGACACGTTCGCTGTATAATTTGCAAGGCCTGTACTACACTAATCTTCGTTAGTGTCATCAAAATGTTTTAGGTTTGTTTACTTTCATCATAACAATAACTAAGATTGCCTTCCTTGATCAGTTTTATATAGTGTATCAATATTGTGAAGTCTAAAGAATTTAGCATTGCACATCCTCATAAAAACTTTGTAGACTGAGACGATATTACGGCATAGTATGAATTAATTCCTGCGTATGTGTGAACGAATCTTTCAAACCTTTTTGTACAAATTTTGGACCAGAGTTAATAATTAATTCAGAATCCAAAGGTGATTAGATAGTGTTCATGGTGATACATCTTACTAGCAGCCGATTATACTCTGGCGGAAAATCTTGGTGGATTTTAGCTGTAACAATATGATTTGAACTACTTTTAACTAGAAAGTACACCTTATACAGTTCAGATTTACACTGTTTGGAGAAAGAAATGAAAGCGGCTTTAGGGCCTTTTGTGACGTTCCTGTCTTTCTTATTTCTTTACAGAAATATTAAACATTGAGAACATAAATGAAATCTAAAAATCGTCTTTGTCTAGGATCTAATATAAACACATCTTCCATCGTCTGAAGCTGTATTTATCCATCAGTTCTGCATATAATGTACCACACGACTGTCTTCTCCGATGGCCTGTTATCCTGGTAGATGGATTATCCAAATTCGTTTCCAGCAATGGAACGGCTTATGGAGTGTGCCACATTTGGACTTTTCATATCTGCTGAAGTAAAATAAAATAAACAGATACAAGAACATAAAGAGAAAAGGTTTATGAATTTAGGTCAACACTTTTCCAGTTGTTGTGCTCACTCCTAGGAAAAAAGAACTAGATAACTGAGTATTCAAAATGTGAAAAGTATTCAAAAACAACTTTTTAAATTCCTTGACAAAGAACCCCATTATTATTTAAGATTGCGTCAGCAGCTGTCATAAAGTTAATGTCCAAATGCAAGAACAGTTGAATCGATTATCTTAGTCGAATATTTTCATTTGAACCTTGAGTGCAATATCACTAGTTTCCCATATAATTATATGATGTATCTATCAAATCAGGCCCCTTTGTTAATGAAATAGAAAACATACTGAAACGTGTGTATCTTCAGTTCCTGTCCAACAAAGTGTATGTTGTCACTATCAATGGCTTAAGTACCTAAATGTCATAAAATCTATAACATGGCAGTGAACATCCACTATAATCAAATTATCAGGCAGTAAAACATTTATGGTGTGTGATAGTCGGCTGAGATGCAAAAAAAGTATTGGACAGTTGCTAGCGTAACTCAATTTGAATTTAATTTGAGCTGACATTCATTGGAAAGGAGACTAATGTTAGGCACCTACATAATTTGCTATGCAGTAAAAATATGTGGGCATCAAAATAAAGTTAGATTAGAAATCAATTAAAATAAATGCCGATTAATAATGCGTAAACACTGATGGTAAAAGATGGTAAAATCTGGAACGAACATTACATGGTTCAGATCATTTCGGGTTAATTAGAAATTCAAACATGCTAACGTTTTCGTAGTTTACTTGATAAAACATGCATTCTAATAGTATAGTGTCCAAGAAATACTGCATATCATGAACCAATATTTTCTGTTCTTTGCAATCCTCCAAAATTTGGAGAGTAGGCTACGCAATGTCTCTTTCGAATACCAAATGCAACACTGCATACCTGCATGCATACATAAATACACACAAACACACCTACCTACCTACCTACCTACCTACCTACCTACCTACCTACATACATACATACATACATACATACATACATACATACATACATACATACATACATACATACATACATACATACATACATACATACATACATACATACATACATACATACATACATACATACATACATACATACATGTACATACAATAGACACAGTGATGATTCCAGCAAAACAATTTTTGGAACCCCTACCATATTCCTAGATTAAGGAAAGTTTATAGCGAAGCAATTATTGGAAGTGTTAGAATATATGCTTATTGTTTTTAACCTCCTAAATCAAATTACTCTTATTTTACATTGTAATCTATTTTAAAATGTCCATTTAGTGTAGATGAAATAAAAATAAAAGCACAAACCATAATGACCAATAATGATATAATTATGTTCATGTTATCAAAATAATATTTAACAACAATTACCAGTAATTATATAACTCTGTTCTTATTTGGTGGTAGACGATGCCTTATGTAATAGTAGAAGCAGAAGAAAATATCCCTGCTCTTGTATTCGTGGTAGCAAAGGAACGAATTTTATTTTTATTTTAACAAACGTTCATGACATGTGAAAAAGGTATCTGTTTGTGCATCCAAGGCTTCAACGCAATAAGGTTTGCTATGCAAATGTTCTGTTGGAATAATGTGCAATGCAATGTACATGAAGTGTGCATTGACAATACCATATGTGCATGACATTGTTCAAACAAGTAATCAACAAACAGTAGATAATTATGGAAGTTATATAAATCTTTCTCTAGCTGTCTGCTCAATTTAAAGATTCTTATAAAAGCACGCAATCGAGATCCAGAAAACTTACAGGGTCTGCAATAGCCGGTCATTCAGGTAAAATGCTCACATTCGATTTCTTCATTTCATTTAAACAGAGCCATAATGTGACATTTGCTTAGACCATAGTAAATGTATACCATTTTCGTTCAGGATAGTGCTTTATTATTCAATGGTATATGTTGATGTTTACTTTTCCCCTTCAATTATGAATACAGAAAGACCTTAAGAGACGTCTTAAATTAAGTTGTAAATTTTCCTGCTTATTTGATGTTCATAACCTTCAAGGAACAAGAGAACATTTTGATATTTGCTGTCTAACACACATTATGACTGTGAATATATCTAGGTCTATTTCAAGTACCAATTAGCAATATTATCAGTGCTGTTTAAAAATGCGTTATACAGATAAATAAAATATGGCTTCTGTTACAGAAAGACTCCAATGTTTAACTTTAACCAAGTTTAAAGTTTGCCTCTCTGTGCTGTGAAACCATTCTCATATTCTGTACAATTGTTAATAACTTGTTGTCTTCACAGTAATAACCGGACTTGAAAATATACAAAAACATTATTAAAATGTGAATATTTGAAACTTATTATATCCAGTTCTAAAATAATTTCATCTACTTAACCATTTCCGGATGGACAGACAAAAGCTTATTATCATTAAATGCATTAACGAGGTTTGTGATATAATTTTCATGTCTTTGAAGGAAATAAGCTTATTATGGTTTTGTTCTAGTAACAAATGCAACAGAGATAAATGAAACGTGAGAAAAACTGGTGTGACAAACATAATTTAGTAACCTTTGATCGAGACGTTTGAAATAAAACGTCTAGATACATCGGCATATATTGGAACCACCATAATCCCATAATCAATATAGCGGAACAATCTCGGATAATACATATATAACTAAATCTTCTACCTTGAAACTCTGACGATTCTGATCTAGGGGCATATGTGTCGTGCTTTAAACTCTGGTAGTTTCTCTTCTTTTGATACAGTCTTTCTTGCGAAAAATTTGACGAATGCATGGTGGAACTTAAACAACTGTTTGTTAATTCAACAACGCTTGGAGGAGCTGCTTGGTTGCTATAGTCACGATTTCCTATATCAGAGTTGGAATCTGTACAATCAGCATCATTAGTGCTCTCTTTGCTGACGTTGAAAGAGAAAACTGAATGGTCGACTCTTGATGGTGATTTCTTTCTTCCATTTCCATGCCCAGAGAAGGAATCGGCAATTGTAAATTGTTCCCTGGTTTCCTTAGTTAACTGAGTAATTGCTGGTGGTCGTAATATTATATAACTGTGCTCAATCATATCATATTCATATGACTGTTCAACAACATCTTCAATAGGTTCAAGTTCGTCATATTCATGCCCATGGTTAGATTCGTCATATTCATGCCCATGGTTAGATTCATTAGTTTCGTCTGATTGAAGTTTTTCACATAATGATATTGAAATGGAATCTATCGGAACTTTCCTTACAGCTGAATTTGCAGAATCTACCCCTCGAGAGCAAAGATGTTTCTCGTTTAGTCTGGTTATTTCCTGGCTTCGATTAATCGCGAAATTAGTCAGATTATCTGACGTTTTGCTTTCCGTCAAAACCATTCTAGTTCCTTCAGGTATATGTGTTATTTCCGTGTTCTGGATACAAGTGCTAGAAGTGTTGTCTGCAGTTTGCCCTCCATTCCTATGTGACAGATTATTCGTCGTCGTCTTTGATACTGAAATCAATAAAAGCTAAGACGTTAAGTAGAATTAGGTGTATAACATTATAAAGTGTTAATATGTTATGAAAACAGTCAGCTAACGTTCGAGCAAAAATTCCATTCTGGTTGGAAAATTAGAAACATATTTGTGTTTTTTTTCCAGTCGAATAAAGTTATGATTTAACAAAGGACCAATCGTATATATTATTCTCTGCGCATAGTGTGTCATGCTTTTATGCTATCGAAAGTATATGGCCTTACTTAATTAGTTATCTTTGTGAATTGAATTGCTGTAATGTAAATATATAAAATTTTTCTAGTACTCTTCTTTTGTTATTCCAAAGAAAGTCTGAAAGCCGTCGTAGCTCAGATGGTTGCCTACCAAAATCGGGATCACAAGGACTTCACTATTAAATCGAGCACAAACAAGGTCAAATTTTTTATTTGAGTTCGAAAAATTTCCTACATTTTTATGTTACTATTTGCAGATGAACAGCTATACATTTGTGTCCAGTCCCTCATGATGCTTTGCATATATTTCAGTTTTAAACTTTAGAATTTCTCATTTACACAAATATTTTACAAGAATTGTATCAGTATTTGATATTACCTTTCCCTTTTCGAAGCTTCCCAACAACATTGATAACCATGCCAGTCGCTACAAGTACGACTAGTCCAGAGATGAGAAACCATTCGAACTTGTCTGTAAAAGAATGCATGCATGCATATTGTCAGTGATACAGATAGATGAATGATGTTTTATACAAAATACCTATGCACGTTCCTGGCCGACTAAAATATATATTGAGACGTACATACTGATAAATTTTGAGAGATTTGTAATATCGAAAATCTCTGTCTCTCTCTCTAACTCTGTCTCCCTCTGTATATATATATATATATATATATATATATATATATATATATATATATATATATATATATATATATATATATATAATGATCAATAGCAACTGAAACGTACCAAACGTTTTAGTTTCATACAAGTGAATATAACCGACTTTGTATTTCTTTATTAATTCATAATATTTATATTTTTATTAATATTTATTTATTAATTTTGAAATGTATAGGTTAATAAAACAATCGAATACCTAAATTTATACTTGTCTTTATAGTTGTCTGTGGCTACTTACAGTTCTCTGCCTCAGAGCTAAGTATCTTTTGGATAAATTGTGAGCTTTCATACTTCTGGGTACTTTTTGAACTGGATGTGGCGTTGTTTTCTATGAAAACAAGAAAGAAGAATAATACAGAAGGATTAAGACGGTGTTATCAAGCCTATCAACAACTAATATTACTTTTACCTGGGTGTAGAAATGTGTTGATATTGAGTTTTTTCTCTTTTACAGCACCACTGTGAGTTCTTCATTTGATGATACCAGATATATATATATATATATATATATATATATATATATATATATATATATATATATATATATATATATATATATATATATATCATATGGCGAATAACAGCCTTTTCAAGTGCACCGCGCTAGATCCAGCAAGGGATCACGTGTGTCAGGGATTGATTGAGATAGATACAATAAACTGAGGGCAAACAGTGCAAAACTAGTATCTAAGTTGACTGAGCGCTTTCAACTCTTAATGAGTTTTTGTTTTCAAAGACATATACAAGACTTAGACAAAAGAAACAAATAAAACATAAAACGTTGTGTTTGTAAAACCCTACATCGCTGTTTCTAAATGAATTAAACCTATAGATGCATTGTGTCTCAACCAGACTATATAGGCGTTTTACGGATAGTGAGAAATATTTGTAGTTAATTAGAAATCTATTACATCTATGTCTCATAAATGACTACAAATAACAATAACTGTTTTTCTATATTCTTACTTCAAGAGATCTTAAATGGACTTGATAGTTGGCAAGGATACGTACCGAACACTATCCGATATTTGCCAACCACACATCAATCAAATGGATGGGGGAAAATTGTGCATACAAAACTTTATTGCAATAAATATCTTCAGATATATTTCATTCGAAATGACCGGAAAATCACACACAGATAATTTCTGTCTAAGAAACAAATATTTTCCAATCAAAAATCAAAATAAGTCAAGGCATTCGTAACATTATCGATTACCTTACTGACAAGCAAACTTGTTTTAAATGTAATTTGGTCAAAACTTTATTTCATAAGCTTATGTTTTTCCTAAAGATATATACATGAGCAAACAAAAGATTACGTAACCGCTATATTGATATATAGATTGAGATTGTATTGACAAATCAAAGGAATTTCAGCAATGGCATACGTTATCTTTCAGAAACTAATAATATTCCTAACTCATTTTTGTATGATTTAGAACACCAGAATCTGTTTCTCAGCCGAATTAGATATGTTTTTTATTAATATTTTTACCACTAGGATTCTAGTGAAAAAAAACCTCTAGAGTAATTTCAGTACCAGGTAACCAGATCAGCGTATATATCATTGATTTAATTCACAATAAATATTTACCTTCAAACGCAAGAAATGCGGAATCTATAAAGAAATCCACGTCGTTCCAGGCAACATATAAGCCCACGTCTATCAATGATACCTTTCGAATTGTAAATGAGAAATTGCTGTCTTTAAGTACACAGTTGTCTATCCGATCCATGTACAAGTTTCCAATATCTGTACAGTTTGCCCGTGTCACATCATATTTGACAACGAGAAAATGTAGCTTCTTACTTATCATCATTTCAATATTAATTGATGTTGCGTACGTTATATTACACCTGAAATTAAGGATCATGGGTTCACCATCTTGTCCATGAAATTGACGACCTACAAAAAAATATAAATAGGAATGACAAGCAAAATATCTCTGAACTTGATTGTTTGCAATAACAGTAAGGGTTCATCAAAAACTCAGTGTGTATCTTTGCATGAACTAATATTTGCTCTGAATTGCACTTAACTGTACACCTTTGTATAAATTAATATTTGTTTAATCGCAATGTTCTCTCGCCTTACTGATTGACGGAATTACCGCCATGAGGCTACGCTGTTGGGTTGTTTGGAAGAATAGTTTTCTATCAATTTATTATTCATATTTTAATTCTACATAAATCAAGTAACTCGTATTGGTCTTTTCCAAAACACATTCTGTTTACAAATATAATTTGAAGGAAATATGAAAGATAAAACAAAACAACATAGATACAGTACACAATATTTCAAGTCAAATATAAGAAATATATACTTACATAATTGAGCAAATCGACAAGACAAGAAATCAGAGAGAGAGAGAGTGTATATATATATATATATATATATATATATATATATATATATATATATATATATATATGGCGACTACAGATAAGGCCAATGATAAAGTGAATGCTAAGAATATACATATATTTGGACATTAAATAATAATGTTGAATTTTATTTTTTCCATAATTATATTTTTTTTTTACAATAATAGCGTTTCTGTACGTGAGTGGTAAGTTTATATAAACAATTACCTGCCGATTTGACATTATTATAAAAGCACGCAATATATTCCTTATCACTTTCAATTTTTATTCAGAGAACTTAATCTTGCCGACTGATACATCCCATATATTTATAATCGGAACCATCAACTGCTGTTCCGATACATTTACTTCATCTAGTCGACTACAAGCCGATGTCAGAATCTGCTAAGTGTTGGTGTTAAATTCCGTCTACACATATTTCAATAGGCCCTATAACTATTGGGTGACCTTGACATTTAGTCATGTTGCGTAGAGAAACAGCTTTGCTGTATGTTCCTTTAACACTGTTTAAATGCAAATTATTGAAGGATTTGCATACTATATTAATGCTTCCTAAAAGATATGGCAAAGTTCAAGTGAAACTTGACTTGAATTTCTTTGTCTGCATAGCATCAAACCCGGAAAATACATACAGTAGTATACGAAAACAATGCATGAGGATGGAGAGACCTAAACAGAATCACAATAATATTAAAAAATGATTTCAGCATCCACAAACCTGCATAGACAAAATATGTCAAACAGTTTTGACGTCCATGTCAGAAGCGTTTAAAGTTAAAATGCTAAAGGAACTTACGTGGAATAAGAATACTTGTTTTTCCTTTGATCATCGAATCTTGGAAGGCCGTATAATTTCCACTGTCCATAAAGTTGACACTTAAGAGGAGAAAACTGAGACTTACATTGCTAATTTCAATCCTTTCTAGTCTGCCAGTGTAATTTTTATTAATAGATATGATATCTCCTTGACTCTTCATTGGGTCATACAACATTACATTAGTGAAAAGTTGCTTCCCGGTGTAACCAGAGAAGTTAATTTCAAAAAAGCTCATTCCATAAATGTCATGTAGACAAATATGTATAGTCGCATTTTCTCCTCTAGCGTATATCTCTGGCTCCCATTCTGCAAAATGGAACATTTGCAACATACATCAAATGTGATAACCGTGTTTCAACTCGTTCCTTTATAATTTGAAGTGAAATAAGCCTTAAAAGTAAACATATTAGTAGGCAGTAAAAATGAATCAATTAATATATCCATATATATATATATATATATATATATATATATATATATATATATATATATATATATAAAATATTTGTTGCATGGCCTTTTATAATCTGCTTGAATGTTTGTAAGTTCAAAGTCTAAATGACTTATTGTTTTCTTTTAAAAATTGAAATGTATGTCTTTGTTCCCAGTTGCTTTGTTGCAATACAGAGGTAGTTGAATGACTATCACCATTTGGACTTACACATACGAAGCTATAGTTAATGAATATATATATATATATATATATATATATATATATATATATATATATATATATATATATATATATATATATATATATACACGTTGTCAGAGTAACGTCAAAATATCAAATTGCATATCGTAAGGGATATTTCATGACATTATTGTTCTGTACTATTTTATTTCAAACCGCAGTATGAACCAAGTCAACTCAATTATTTTCTAATTGTTTATAACGAATGTATGTGTTCGTGCTGGTAATACGTAAAATTCATGCCGCTATTTCATTAGGGGGCCCCGAGTGGTCTAAAGCGCTGTCCGTTACGGATCACTGCCATCTCACCTCTGTCTGCGTGTGTTCGAGTCTAGGATTCGGCGAATGTGGATAGGTGAGAAAGCTTGCCAGTAGCTTCTCGTGGGTCGGTGGTTCTTTCCGGTGATTTCCCGGTTTCTTCCTCCACCATTAATACTGGCCGCCATGAATAGCCTATCGTGTGCTGAAAAATGGCGTTAAGTCCAACAACAACAACAACAACTATTTCATTAGCTTACCTTTTCCATGAATTATTCCAAACAATATGATGAAAATGCAAGTCGTTTTTACACTATCCATGATTTTCTACTCAGTTGGGACTGCAAATGTTCAAACAGTGAATGGCAGTCTACATGCATAATTGTGGGAAAATCCATAGGAAACATTTAGATAGATGAAAAGGTCTCACTAATGTTTTCATCTAATAGTAATATACACTAGCCCAGTTAATGTAAATATTCTGACGTCCGACACAAGGTAGAAAGAAATTCGAAACTTATCAGAAGCGGAGGAAAATCTGCTCACATCAAATCTCTACAATGCAGCGCATTGGAAAAATAACATATACTTTCGGAAACAGCGATAATCAAGAAGTTCATGAAGAGAAAGAATGTGACGTCTTAACATTGGTTGCTGGTATAGCGATGGTAAAGATTTTCACAATTCACAATCTGATGGTATTGTTTGCCACTTTGCATCATTTTCCTCTGTACTAATTTATTGCCATGGAAAAAGATCTAACGTACCATACAATATATGCTTCCTCAAAACACGATTTCATGGGGACCATGGGCTACATATGAATACCACACATGTTCTATTCATATAATAAATTATTGTTATAAAATAAATGTCTTTGAAGAGTTATGCTAATGGCGAGAAACCATTCATAAAGAAAGAAAGAGACAGAGAGAATCAAAGCTTCAATATACAAATTATTTACTGAATATTGTTGCAAGAATTAACTAAATATGTTAGCTAAAGACAGATATAAATTTTCACGTGAGTGTGTGAAAGAACTTTGGAGCATGCTAAAACGGATACCTTAACACATTATAACGTTAACATTCACTCTCATTGCAAATATTTAGAAAATTACCGATTATTTCATATAAATATGGCGTCTAATCATTACTGGTCAGTTTGGAATTAGCATTCACCGCAGTAAGTACTCACGCAAAATGTTCAGGTCATTATATCTACATTTATTCGTTACAGAAATTACAAAACTTTAAGTGAATTATAAATATTTTATCAAATACTTATGACAGAATAAAAGTGGGTATGAATCGCACGTTATTTAAAAGTGTTAATTTCTCTTACGGGTCGTGACTAATTATTGCAATAATGATGACATTGGCCTTAAAAACTAATTAAAAAAATCGCTAGATGTGTATGTACTAAATATGTGTTAGGGCCAAAATATTTCAAATGTTATTTGAAGACAATACAATATTTTAATGGTATGAAACAAATAAATACAGTTTAATGTGATATGCACACAAACCTACTACATTTGCTTTTGGTCCGCATCATATTGTGTTGCGAAATCGTTCTAATGAAGTTCATGGTGTAGATTCTCTCTCTCTCTCTCTCTCTCTCTCTCTCTCTCTCTCTCTCTCTATATATATATATATGCATACATATATATATGCATACATGTATGTATGTATGTATGTATGTATGTATGTATGTATGTATGTATGTACGTATGTATGTCTGTATGTACGTATGTATGTATGTACGTATGTACGTATGTACGTACGTACATACATACATACGTACATACAGACATACATACGTACATACATACATACATACATACATACATACATACATACATACATACATACATACATACATACATACATACATACATACATATATCTACGGACAAGGGACAGACAATAGCAAATACCAAATTAGTATTTGCCTACTGCAATCAGCGCTGCGATACTTAGCATCGAATAAAGCGAAACCCATTAACCTATGTTTCACAAATAAACTATAGTTGAATATATTTATCACACAATGAACCTTAAAACAATGCATGCGACATGATAGATAAACCGTCCTAGTCAAACCGTGATTTGAGTGGGATGAAGATGTATGCCGTAAACAATGCACCATAACTGAAAAAGGAAATTTGAAGATCAGAAGATAATCTAGCGAACAATGTTTGTATTGTTGCGGTATTTTGAGTTTTTAATGTCTCATATGAAACTATCTCTGCTTTAATGTGAATAATCAGTTCATAGGCGCTTTTTAAAATATAGTCTCGTTACATGTACTATGACCACCCTTACATTTTAAGCTGACCTTGTCGAAGACACAGGCGCCATTTTATGATATTACAACCACATTCCTTGCAAGTTGTATAACTTTTAATTCTTTTTGCCAAAATATTCACTGTAGAAGCAGCTACTTGAACGGGCAGGTGTTTCGAAAATCGTTTAAATCTTCTTCAAAGTTGAGACCTTAACCCCTGAGGTTATCTAACGTTCAGTGCTGAGATATGTGAAGACAATTTCACTGGCAATGGCAAAGCATGTGGTATATTTGACAGTTGGTTGTAGTTTTACGTCGCACCAGCACTGTTGGGCTATTTAGCTCCATACAACAGATTGTATCTAGAAATAGTTAATAGTGGTAAAAGGTTTCTATCGACCAGCAATATGAAACTACGTAGTTGAGACTAAATAGAAAAATGGCAACGGTAATAAATAAAAAGGAAACGCATCATGATCAATGCGGAATGTAAATGGTGTATGATCATGAAGATAGATGAAATGTAATTAAAATAAGGGACGGCATAATCATCACATAAAATTGTTCGAAGTGATAGCATAAAAGTTATAGCTTGTTATAAATGTTTACTTTCTTCAGTAATTCTATAATTCAAATCACGCTGACTGTATCAAAGAGCTCTCTAATATTATTAACATTCTAATACTGGTCGCGCATATGTTGGAAATCGAAACACTCCAACATCATGTGCTTAATGGTGAATGGTTTATTGCAAGAAATGTACTCTGTGGGTTTTCTCCTTTTAGTATGTGGAAATGGGTTATATTGGCATGACCAATTCGAATTCTTACAATGACGACCTCCTCCCTACTGAGTGTTCTGTAAGAAGGGGTCCATTCTCCTAGGGTTGGCTTGATCGCATTGAATTTGTTACAACATCATTTCAATGTGCCTGCCATTTCTGACGAAAGGACCATTTGATACAAAGCTAAAAATCACTATACAGTATTTTAAAATCGGATAGTTCTAATGATAGGAACATTTTAGCAACGCGGTCTGCTTTTTTCATTACCGTTAATGCCAATATGGCTGAGAAACCAACATTATACAGTATAACTGGTAGAAAACGTATGTAGAGGTATGTAATTGGGCTCTTCGGACATGGGAGAAAGTGAAAATTACGACAATTATCAATGGCTTCAGAAAGTGTTGGAAAATTCATGAATCGGCTACCGATATCAGCTCTTCGGACGATGACGACGCTGCACCGATTCCACTGATGTCAATCATAATCAATTAGCATCAGTTATGGAGTTATTCCGTGACGACGACAATGAATTTGATTCAAGTTTCAGAGAATTTGAAGCAGAAACTGATGACGATGAAAATGAAGATGAATAAAACAATACGGTACATTGATTTTTGATTAAGTTAAATACTATTTAGAAACAATTTATTATATTGTGTTTAATAAAAAAAATGAAATATATGGTATAACAGATTTTCGTATTTTAGTCCAATATTGAACAAATTCTTGTCTTGTTTTCGAACTATTTAGTCTTTTCTTGTTTTCGAACTCACCCACCAAAGATACTAAAAATCTAAGTATCTTTGAATCCAATCGGATGTATAGGTAACATAGCCACCGTAGTTTTTGCTGTGATAATTAATAACAATGTACAAAACTGTTTAATATAAATTAAAAACATTTATTCCGACTAAACTTAGTACTGAAATAATTACGGTATACAAAACATTGACGTCAGCGAGCCATTCAACATGATCAGCGCTGGCAAGGCACCAATGCGCGTATAAAATTCCTGTTGAACACTTCAAAGCAGCTGACCCTAAGGCCCTTGATTCACTACACAGTATCCTGGTCAGCATTTGGGAGGAGGAGGAGTAGTTAATGCCGCAGGAGTTTAAAGACGCAATGATTGACACCCATTACAATCGACATGATTGACACCCATTACAATCGACATGATTGACACCCATTACAATCGACATGATTGACACCCATTACAAAGACAAATAGAATAAGGCTGACTGAGGTAACTATCGCGGACTATCACTAGCTTCGATTGCAGGCAAGATTATGGCACGCATTATTCTCAACCGTCTGCTTGGTAATGTCTCGGAAGCCATACTGCCGGAGCACAATCGACATGATCTTCACAACGAGACAGATACAAGAAATGTGCATTGAACAAATCACGAACTTCCTTGTTATATTAATACACCTAACAAAGGCCTTCGATACTGTCAACAGAGATGCACTTTGAGTCATCCTAGCACGACTTGGTTACACTAAAAATGTCGTCAAGATGATCCGACTTTTCCATGACGGAATGACGGGATTCTTTCTCTACAACGTGTATGTCTCTTAGCCATTCAACGTTTCTAACGGCGTGAATCAGGGTTTGCGTTCTCGCCCCAGTATTATTCAACCTCTTCTTCACATGTATTCTGAACCATGCTACACGTGATCTTCAGAAATGAGTGTATATAACTTACAGAATGGATGGCTCTCTCCAAGACTTTTGCCGACTGAATGTCAGGTCCAAAACAATGGGGAAACTCATTCTTGAAGCACTTTTCGCGGATGACTGTGCTCTCATGGCACACACGAAAGCAAATCTCCAGATCATCGTTACTCACTCCGCAGTAGCCTCTCGACTCTTCGGACTCACTATCAGTCTGAACAAAACTGAGGTACTTCACCAACTTGTCCCCGGCACCATAGCTCGTCCCACCCCATTGTGTGTATTGAAGACACCCAGATGAAAGAGGTCGATCACATCAAGTACCTTGGAAGCATCATATTTTCAGATGGATCGCTAGACAAAAAGATAACGGCAGCGTGAATCAATCGCTACAACACGAGAGCCGTGCGCTGAAGTATCGACGTTAGATGACAAGAGAGAATGGCAAACCTAGAAATGCTGGACAGCGTAGGTTTAACCAGTATCGAAGCGATGGCCATGAAGACCCAACTTCGGTGGAAAGGTTATGTCATCCGTATTGAGTAGTTTCAAATTCCAGGTCAGATTTTATATGGGGTTCTATCTAGTTGGGACAGAAAAAAAATTAATTCAAAGACTGCATCAAGGACAGCCTGAGATGCTCATTGATATCTGTGAAATACATTGAGCCCTGCGCCAAGGATAGATCAGGTTGGCGTGCAACTGTTACCAATGGTTGAAAAACCTTCGAAGATGCCAGTAGCACGTAAATCGCCGACACCAGAGAACGCAGGAAGGCCTCAACGTTAAGAACCAACCCATGCCTCCAGTGCACATATTGCTCCGGAACATGTGCATCTCGTACCGGACTCATCAGCTACATTAGGACCCATCTACGAAGATCAGCGAAGAATTGACATCAGCAAGCCCTGATGGTCAACCAAAAATCCTTTTATGTTCTAATGATATGTCTGTCCATGTTTAGGTCAAGTTATTCTTCTTTTATTCATTTCCTGTCTCTCTCTTTATCTCTCTCTCTCTCTGTCTGTTTCGTGATCTGTCTGTCCGTCTCTTTCTCCGAATGATTGGATTTTAAAACGTGTCATAACTGTTGACCCTCTAGTGTGGTACACATTTTTCTAGCGAATGAAAATGGGCCATCAAGAATGTTTGAAAATGAACTACAAATAATTAAAGGCAAGGTTCATGTACGGAACATCTGAGTAACCGTTTTCAATATAAATCAAGAAAAGTGTCTGTAACTGAACATACGGCAGCTGTTGCGATTAAGATTTATGTGACAACCATACAGTTTCATTTAAAATAGTTTAAGATGCAGTTTAAGTATAATCACAATCATGCGTAAAAACGATGTGAAAATGCAAACTGAAATTAAGTGATAGTAAAATTTGGATGCATTGGCTATCCAAACACTAGACTGCTAGCCTGCACCATAAAGCACCTCCCCTTTGAATGCAGAAATGAAAACGAATACATTGAAACTCTGAGGTATTAAAGTTTATTGTTTAATGATTTTACGTACTGAATCCTGTTAGAGTGTTATTTCATGTTAGTGCCCCACCACAACATTGTACACGACGGTATCATTCAATCAGAGCGCTTTTGTGTTAACAATATATTCGTTTTTGCGTGAAAGATACACTACTTTAACAATATACATAATTTCAGATATTCCATGTACAATCTAAATTGTAAACTTATCTATCCTAAAAATATATAATTTTTGATATTCCTTTAATCGCATTTACACAGCAAATGAAGTTCCCGCCTTAATAAAAACATATAATAAAATGGAAATCAATGGGTTTTTTTGAATAAATAAAAGGAACAATGTCTCATATGATTTGAAAATATTTATATTGCAATATGTTGCAATATATTACTTTAATAGTAACCAATTTAAGTATATCTAGTCAAGAAAGTAAATATAATTTATATATGATACACAAAGATCAATATTTAAAACAGAAATACAGCAAGACGATTGACAGTGTTATTATAAAGTGCATACACAACCAAACGTCTAAATTTTAAACTGTACGGAAAGCAAGTGAGCATAGAACTGCAGGTATAAAGATGAATTAAATTGCAATTTGTATTTAGGAAGTCCGTACAAATGGTTTATTTAGATGACAAGTGAATAAAGTCTATACAGCAGGTAAGAGCAATCAATCATTTTAAGCTAGTTAAACTTATTCATATTTTTTTATTGGGACTGCATCAGAATTCCCATACCAAATGGAAAATATTAGTGTTTAAGGACAATGAGTGACATTCACCGCATAAAGTAGTAGCTCATATAAATTATCTATTTTGTTTATGTTTTTAACATGTCCGTCATCAACCTTCATGATACGTTCTTTAGGAGAGAGAGATAAAGATTTTAATATTTTCACGCAGTCCAGAATTCAGTCTTTACATAAAATATGCACAAATATAAACCAAAGCAAAGATGCATTAAATGCATCCGGATAATCCCTTCATAGGAGCGATGAATGAAAAATGATACGATATATCATGCTACATGCATTTTTGAACAAACGAGTATAGTTTATTCCCATATGAAGTGGTCATCAGCTGAAATAGAAACTAATCCTGCTATGCAAGGTAATTGTATAGGTTGATCTCAATGTAATATCAAAGATGTGCTCTATCTAATGAAACAGAAAGGTCATATAAACAATTAGAGCCGAAGATGTATCCAGGACAAGACCAAAAAGAGAAGGTCATAGATGTCGTAAGTTTCATACGCACATGCAAGTTTAAAACTGTATTAGCTTTACACAGTTTCATGCCTGGGTTGGTACTCTTAAATATGTTTGGTCTGATGATTAGTGCATTTTTTCCTGGTATCACTTATTAATATCAAATATGACAAAACCATCGATTAATCATTCTCAAGACTAAAATATCCCGATTGTTTGCAGTATTTTGCTCTTGACGTTTGATCTTTATGAAATATATCCGGTTCAATTATTGGTATAACTGTGTCCGTTTAGTTTGCATGCCTAGATATAAATATACTTTTGAACGTCAATCATAGTAAATGCACGGATTCTGCCTTGTGCTTTTTCTTATTATAATGAAACGAAACGTTATATGAATATATTCATGTTGTTTATATTCTATGACGCAAGGATAATTCAATGACTTGTGGGTGATTCATATAAATGTAAAATTTGTCTTCCATGTTGGAGCATGAACGCTTCTTCTAATGGGCTTGAATGTATACAGTCTTCTTATGGATTATGCTCCTGTGAGGGAAACAATGTATGGCTTCTTAAAATTATATTTCTAATTGAGCATGGTTGGGAATAATGTGCACGTATTAGCACGTTTCTACTCTTACTTAAAAAAAATCAGTAGTCCGTATTATTCTTCCAGCAAATTATAGAATTTGAGTGTAATTTTACATACGCCATACGCTGTCTTATCGGTTTAAATAATATCATACCTTAGATGTTGAATCTGTCTATACTATAAAACATTAAATCAAATGATGAACATGTTAAGAAAAACATCCATTTCCTAAGAAGGACCAGCTTTTTCCGATTTTTAAATCTAAGCCGAGTTCTTCAAGTCGTCTTTTTGCTTTAAATCAGGTGATTTTATGACTAAATATTTTCACTATGTAAAATGTTGTACATTGGTTTGAATTAATACATTTTAACATTGATGAGAATACACCACATAAAGACGAATTATAGTTTAAACAGTCCTGGAATCCTGAGTTCCCCCACCGTTAGACAGATAACAGAAATGAACTATATTCTAGAAGATCCTGAAACAAAATATATGTTTAAGTACGATACACGATTCCAGTGTAGTTTGCTTTGAAACTTATAGGATCAATAATTAAACTAGCTGGAAATAAGGTATCAATTATTTTCCCACTTGTTATTGGAATCTTATCCAATTGACAATTAGTTACGACGTCTCCTGTGGCCTAGTGGTTAGAGCATCCGCCTTATATGCGGGAGGTCGCGAGTTCGAACCCAGGCCGAGTCATATCAAGGACTGATACAAATAGTAATGGCAGCTACCTTGATCGGCTCTCAGCATTAAAAGATCAGTGCAAGGATTGGTACACCTGGTGTCATGATAATGTGACTGGGTGGAATATAATACTACATGACTGCTATTCATGTTCCAGTGCTAGACAGCACGATAAATTGTAATGATGCAGCTAATTATAACAATGCGACTGAGAGATTGTAAAAGTTACGTTATAAATCGAAATTACACACACACACACACACACACACAATCACACACACACACATCTCAGCGCTTACGCATAGATATTTTGATATTTATTCACTGGAATTAATGAAGATAATAATATACATAATCCACAGAGCACAAAATGAGAAATTAAAGGAAACAATATAGATTTCTACCAACGTAAAGGATGCATGAAACGAGACTGTAAAATTATCAACAATATCTTCTATTATGCATTACACAATTAAAAAACTCTGAGATTTGAAGCATATGTAAGACAAGTGAACATCAAACATGCGATATACAGACATAAAGTCAACACTATTGTCGAATCTTGCAAACGATGTACAAGTTGTAAATACTAGTTATCACTTCAATCAAATATTACATATATCGACTACAACAGCTATCAGCATTTAGAGAACGTTACATTACAAAATTATTAATTGTTGTGGTAAACAGGGTAAATTTGTCATGTATAAACTAAGTAGTACAAAGAGAAAGCAAACGAACAACACTCAATAATGCATTATGTTTCACTAGAAAAAGACAGAAGAGTATATATTGCATAACATAATTATATCTTACATAATGCATACTAGTACCTAACTTTAAAAACCGTTGGGGAATTTTGCATAAACATGAAATAAAAAAATGCAATTTTGCAAATTTACACACAAATTATACGAAACAATGAAAATGAATAGGTCATATTAGCTGTAAATCAGTTTGGAAAATAATACTGACAAAGTTGTGTCATGTTCTTGAATGTTGAAACGAATGCTACCTTTCGTAAAGTTAAAAAACACGGAGTTTCATCAGTTTTGATTAGTCTGGAATGGAATCCTGAAATAGGAAGCGAAATAGGTATTGTAGTTTTCGACAAGAAAGAATTAAATTAAACAAATAATTAATACTCTTTTGCAATACATTTTTGACGTTTTCCATATCTGAACTTGTTGTTGAGAAAAGAATTGTTCTAATAATAATAATAATACTCGCACATTGATTATTAGATGGTTTGAAACTATTCTTCCGATCACCAAGTTCCTATGTCATCTATCATAATTGTCATCTGAACGGAATAATTTCATTTGGTTTCACATTTCGATGGAGAATTGTGCAAATATCTTTGGTGATAGCTAATAAGAATGTTTTGTAAATACCTTATAACAATTGAAATCTTCCAGCAGAGTTTGTTGATAAATAAGGGTACGTAATTTGATATTTTTTTTCCTCTTGATCTTATTTCATATAGTGAATAAGGTACCAAATATTGGGCTGGTATGGATTTGAGCTTTCTTCAGTTGACACTTTGGGGTATCAATATTTAAATGTGTTTCTTAGAAATATATACACTCGGTATCCAAAGAAATGAAATTATCAGTGTGATATAGCAAGGATATCTAAGAATTTTTATCAACGCCGTCAAAATAAAACCCTGGAAACGATCATGTTGCTATTTTTGTTAAAATTCAAGATATACGTACTTAATAACTTTGACCATTTTCTGAGCTTATTCCATGAACGGAATGTACCGGAAATTTAAAAAAGTGATTGTTATTACGGGAACACAATGGCGTGAATATTTCAAACAATATTCAGTCAATTATTATTTCAAAAAATCGAACGACAGATGACTTAAATTGTGCCATCCTAATAAAGAGAATATATGTATATAATAATAAATTTATTGAAGTATTGAAATCTACATGATTTACATTTCGGCAACTGATGTCAAACACAAACATCATGGAGGTGATATACAGACCAAGATATAACGATCTTCTGCATTTTAGTAGTATCAGTGAACGGATGATATAACTGCTGATCTGACGTGTTATTGTTCGTGACGAAGAAATACCTTAACAATTAATAGAGTATATGGAACCTAATCTTTAAAGGGAATAAACATTTATAAGATTATCGTTTTTGTTTGCTATCAAAAGCTATGGTACTTTTATTTTGCTACATAACCATTTATATAATCCTCATTTATCATTTACATTTAAGTCTTCTGTCATCAAAATACATTTGACCTAAAAATTAAAAAAGACACGCACAAGTTCAAACTTTTATCATAAGTCAGCGCATCAATTATTATTTTTTTCGTTTGCATGTATGATATGCATACGCCTTTAAAACAAAATCAAGCTAACCGCATAATTCTTTCGTATTATCCGAAACGATACAGAAAATAAATAGGTGATAAGAACAATACGTGTACACAGCATTACGGACGATTGTACTTTGTTTAATATCGTTATTTTAAATTGAATTTATATAGGTTGATTTACGTTTTTAGGTCCTTAATATTATGTTTCCATGGAATTATAAGAATCGTATCC